>OENT01001309.1:0-48543 GCA_900239685.1 Rotaria macrura | reverse complement strand
TGGAAAGACAAAATACGCTGGTATACGCAGAAAAATGCGTACTATCTTTCTAGGATACTGAGATCGAGATACAAGAAGGGGCCGATTTGTGGCCTTATCCGGCGGTGTCCTTTCATTACTTTGTACTGTATGCTGAATTTGAGATTTTATACACTTTAGCTTAAATTTTTTCTAAGTTAAAGTTTAGAGAACGGTACTTTAAATTTTGACTTTAAAGTATGGTACTTTAATTTTAACTCCTTTCTTAAAGTGTTTTACAGTTAAAGTACCACACCTAGAAATGGCAAAAGATACTGAGGAGTACTTGATTTATCTTCCTTAAGGAAAAAACCTAATGTAAATGTAAAAGTAAAAATATGAGTGAAAGTATTTGTTCAAATGCAAAGATCTATTGACGTATCATTTAGTATTATATTTTCTTTTGCCTAATTTTTTTCAAGAAGATTTCAAACAGTATGTTTAAATCACATATAGTATTCTTGAATCTCTGCACTTCACGCATTATGTAACGGACTATTACTGACGGTAAATCATTCCCAATGAGCCTATACACTATGTAATGTCAATTTCAGTATTATATACGCAAATATAGCTTTACATTGTTCTGTAAATTTCTTCCCATGTTAGTTTTTAGAGTACAATAGGATGTACAATAAAGTATTGGCAAACAAAACAAATGTATTATGCTTTCAATTTCAATAATTTTAAGTAGGAAATCAATTTAGAATTCGCTCGTCACTAATGCAATATCTTTTGAAGATTTGCCATTATTTGTTTCTTTTAACTCGACATTTGAATGTAAAGGTGTCAGTGTGAATAAAAACAAATTCGATACTGTAAAATATACTTGAAGAATTTTCAAATGCAACCGAAATCTGTCTCTGACTTTATATAAAGAGAAATACTGTACAACAAAAACTCGCTTCACCAAATCCTGTGAGCCAGAATTTCGAAATCGTATAATATTATCAATCCGAACGTGACCATCAATTGGTTCTCGTTTAAGTAAGCCATATAGTTCATTGCTTATGTTCAAATGTGACTATGATGGCAGATAACAGTAATTAAGAGGAAGACTTGTGCCGAGAAATTTCAGGTTTTTACTTAAGTTAAGCATTGATTATTTACTTTACGTACTCCTTCACTCTTGAAATCTAACCCTTCTCATGATGGTTCCACAGTTTCGTCCCACAGGTGTTGCCCTTACAAATGTTTTTAATTCGTTGAGCTTCAGCATTTTACGCCAGTACTTCATGAAAATCTCTTATCTACAATTAATCTTGCATCAATGATTAACAACAAAGCGTAATCAGAGTTGTTCAAAAAAAAGAACAAGTAGCGTCATTGATGATAAACACGTAGCATCAGATGTCGCAAGTCGATTCTATTTCTCATAATAAATGCAGAATTTCTACATGTTTTTTTCAAGATGAATTATTATCTTGCACAACATGCAAGGCGAAAGAAAAAGTATTCATTCTCTCCGACAAAAAAAAACATCAAATCATTCTTTATTGAATCTTTGATGAAAGCACGAACTCATTCAAGGTTAGTATTTTACAAAAACAAGCATATTTTATCAACGTTTGTCAAATGTTTTGCTCGTTCTTTACATATACTACATCGTCTTTCAGGCTGTTATGTCAGAAACATTTTTTCATTTCGTTGAAATATTTCGTTGCAATCAATTTCACTTGCTGATAATTTCACAATTGTTAGTAATTAGAAGAAAAATATTCATTTTGTGTCGCTTTCATTTATTATTTTCGAGCCAATGGAAGTCAATATAAAATGTAAGTATGTGTAAAGAAAAGTTAGAAATCAAGAAGAGAAGCAATGAAGAATCCAAACGCAGATGACTAAAGTGTACAAATGGCCATACACTTTTAACTACATACAAAAGTTTCTAATAGAAACTTTCTTAAGAACGGAAATGAAGAGAACGAAGAAAGTAACTATTTTAACGTTTGAAATCAGTGATGATACTAAGTTAACTTAGAAGAAAAAATAAAGCAAGCCATACGTTTTGTTTTATCTTGGACTGAGATAATCAGATTGTTTGCGACTTGTTTCTAATTTGCCTTCATATTATCACAGCATTACTTATATTTTACTCTTCTTTTCATGTGATAAAAGTTGCTCCCCACTGCATATCATCTTGAAAAGTGACGAGAAATCAGAAGTTAACGTTATGCATGATTATCGTTTTTTCCTAAGAATTTCTCTAGAAATTTAATTTACAACATCAAATCTTTATTGTTTCGATGATGAATTTTCTAGATTTGATATTCATATACACATACGTTCTTATCGGTATGTCAAACTATTGCACAGGGACATTTATTGGTCAGCGAATCATTGATTCGTCCGTATCTATTAAGAACAACAGACGGCAAGAATTAAAATGGACTCTAAGTTTCACTCCAACTAAACGATATCCATCAGCATTTGGTGCTGGACTGTATGAAAACGATCCAGGAATACTAACAACTAGTATAATACATGGTACTTACAATGGAGTTACACGAGATGCTTCTCTGGTAGAAATGTCGAACGATACAGCTATAAATGAATATGAAGTTAAATTAGCATTCGATAAAAATTTGGGAATCACATATTTGCACGGTACTTGGAAATCACTGGTAAATAGCGATATTTTTGGTGAAATGGCGATGACCAGTCAATCGGACGAACCATCTCTTTGTTTATCAGGAATATGGACTGGTGAAGCTCAACCGGCTGCAGAACTTTCCGATTTTCTGCTTCCCGTTAATCCGATTCGATGGTGTGCTACTGTGTTTCGAATCAATGATGATACGTGGCAGATGTGTGGCAGCGGCTATTTCGATGATTCAGCAGATATTCCCAATCAACCGCTTTTATTCTATTCGTTGGATGGGGAAGGAACGCTCGATGATATGAAAATCGTAAAGAAATACGCGACAATCGATTACAAAGTTGAATATCGCGGTACGTTTAATAAACGTGAAACAGAAACGTATGTATTTTCTGGTGATTGGTCAAATAGTCAAGCTGGTAGTTACGGATCATTTCAAGCCGAACAATGTCAGCTTGATCCTAGACTGACGTATCGACTTGATATATGTCTATGTGCCGTATGTACAAATATTCTCAATCCAGGTGATAATCGTTGGTTTTGTGCTCCGTGCCATTTTGCGACTTGTCCTGAATGCAATCTCAATGATGTAGCAATGGCTCATCCGCATAAATTAGTACCCCATATACTTCCTACGCAGCAAAAAGCGCAAGGTTCAACGTCTGTTGAATTGATTAATAGTGCATTTAAGGCATTTGGCTCTTCGCCATTTATTTGTTTTAGAAGTCGTGACAGTGGGAATATAGTATGGCTAACATACGATGACATATCAACAAAATGTTATGCATTAGCTAAATACTGGAAACAATTTCTTTTAAATAATGATAATCAAAATGTCAGACCATTCATTGTGCTCTTAGCTGATACTTCATCTGCGTATATTGCTTCAATGCTAGCTGGACTTTTGTGTCAAGCTGTGCTTGTTCCGTTAAATGCGGCTTTGCCAATCGATGTATTAACGCATGTTTTATCAACGTTTGATCCGAATATTATTATTGTTGGCGAACAGTATTTCGATAAAATTACAAGTATTTTAACATCAAAATCAAGCGTATTAATAATGAGTATCAGTGAGGAAGAACAACAATTTCAAACAGTTTCAACAATTCGAGCAGGTGCAATCTCGTTAACAGTTGCTCTTGAATTAGGTGCCAAACTGCAAAATGATATTCTAATCAATTCTCCCCTGTCTGCTGATACAATATCGGCCATTCTTCCGACATCAGGAAGTACTGGATATCCAAAAGGAGCCGTATTTACTGAAGATTTACTAGTTCCTAAGGATGCATTTACACTCATATCACCATTTATTCGTATTGATTATCAACCATTTGATCCTGCATTACTGCCATCCCTCATGAGTACCATACAATATGGTAGTAGCCGTGGTCTCACTAATTTAAAGGATATGTGGGATGACATAAAAGATATCAGACCGACAAGTCTTGGCTTGAGTCCAGCAATATGGACTTATCTTTATAAGACCTATTTGAGAAAATTGAAAGGAAATTCAACAGACAAAGAACGAGGGCAAGCAGCAAGAGAAATGCAAGAAAACTTAGGTGGACGAGTCATCACTGGAACGTCAGGCGGTGGCTCAATCTCTTCATCCGTATTTAAATTCATTCGACATGTATTGAAAATTGATGTGGTCGATATGTATGGTTGTCGTGAATGTGGTAATATTTCTCGAGATGGTGTTCTCTATCCAGGTGTTGACGTTCGATTATTACCAGTACCTGATTTAGAACTAGACGGAGAGACAGAAGGTGAAATTTGTATACATTCACCAAGAATGATTTCTGGTTATTGGAGTATTGATAAGAACTCGGCTTTTATTGATATCGATGGAAAGCGATACTATAGAACTGGCGATATTGGCATTCTTAACCAACGAACACTAAAACTAATCGATCGATTCGGTACGATGATAAAGAACTCGATGGCTGAATGGATATCACCCGTTAAAATAGAAAATATTTTAGAACAATTACCAGAGATCGCAACAACATTTGTTATAGGAGATGCAAGTTGTGCTTATATAGCAGCTATTGTATGTCCTTCTGACATCGGTAGAAGATTGGATGAATCTGAAATGTTACAATTGATAAGATTTTATGGTGCTCATTGTGGTCTACGTGGATCAGAAATACCACAATGTGTTTATATCGAACGAGACATTATTTGGAATGAAACCAACGGTTTAATGAAAGAAAAAAAATCTCGTGCAGCACTATTGAAACATTATTCTAGTGTGAAGAACAATCTTTTTCATCAAGAAAATCTACAGCAACATATCAAAAGTGATGATTTGAGCATGGAATTTATATCTATCTTAGAAAATATCTTAAATCGTCCTCTGAAAGGACATATCAATGGCAACAATACGTTCTTAGAAATCGGTGCTGACTCATTAGCTGTTGCCCGTTTGTGCAAAGTCTATCAAGAACATGAAATTCCATTGATTCCGTCCAGTGTATACAATTATGGCTTGGATCATCTTGAAGAAATGTTACTGAAAAAACGAGTCGTGCATGATGATATTCTAATTGAAATTGATTGGAAAAAAGAATATCAAGTTCCAGATCGAATCAAAAGTCTCATTAAAAAAGCAACGAATCCACAGAAAACAAATATATTAGTTACTGGTAGTACTGGATTTTTAGGTCCATTACTCATCAGTGATATTGTTAACAAGACAGAAAGCACTATTATGATTTATTGTCTAATACGAGCATCCGATGTCGAACATGCACAACAACGTCTAGAACAAGATTTAAAAAAATGTGAACGATTTTCTACGTTTGACTGGTCAAGAATTCGATGCATTGCTGGTGATGTTTCAAAAGAGAATCTTGGCCTAACTTTAGATCTCTACAATGATCTGACACAACAAATTGGTCTAATCTATCATAATGCATCTGTTGTTAATTTACAAGTACCATATAAAGCTTTGAAAGAGCCGAATGTGATTGGTTCATTGAATTGTTTGGAATTTGCATTAAAATCAAATGCTCGCTTGGTATATATAAGTTCCACGGATGCATTGCCTACTTTGATCGATTTCAAAGAAGATTCAAAAGGATGGATAACATTAACATCAAATGATATGAATCTCAAAAGTGGTTATGGCCAAACAAAAGGCGTTGTTGAACAGTTATTGTATACAGCATCAAAGTCAGGCGTCGATATTGTCATTATTCGACCTTGCACAATATCTGGAGATACTCATACAGGTTATAGCAATCTTTCTGATTATATCAATTTATTATTACTAGCAGAAGTTGAAATTGGTTGTATAGTTAACAATTCTACGACAGAATTACATTCTATACCAGTTGATTATTGTTCAGAAGCTATCGTTGCTCTAGCTATGCATCCTGCTAGTCAAGGACATTGCTTTAATTTTTATGGAAATGGTTTGAGTATAGCATTGCTACACAATGCACTTGTTCAACGATTACCTGATATAATCACGAAAAAGATTGAACAGAAAGAATGGGAAACATCCGTGTTGAAAAACTTGCCTGAGAATAGTCCAGCATGGCGTATGAAAGAGAAAATTTCTCTCATGAAATTCACCAGTGGAAATTGTCAACAGCAAAGGTCTGGAGTACGAATAGAAATGACCAGAGAGTTTCTCAAGACAAACTGCAGTATGCATTGGTTCGAAGTAACAGAACAAGATTTAATTAAATCCATTGACTATATGATAAATGTTGGATTTCTCTCACGTCATTCATCATAACAAATTTATTTTAGAAGTATTATTCATTCTACTAGGTGGATGACATTTTGAAAACATCGTTTTAAATTTATCTAGGGTTGCATCAAATCATATTCTTATCAAAGCTAATGAATGTCATTGACTTGAGTTCGACTTAGTATTTCGATAGTTTGATAGATCTCTGAAGATCGTTTTTTGCTTTTATTTAAATTTTCTTCAATTATGGAACATGTAACTCAATACGAATTGCAGTGATCTAAACTCAATTAATGATATTTAGATATCATTCCATCTTCTATCGGATAATATTCTGCGCTTTTATAAAAACGGGATCCTCTGAAAAATGACAAGTCAGTCAGTTGAAAGTTGGGTTAATAGTGTTACTGATGTGTGATATCTTTGTGAAGTCAGTACATTTTTAGTCGAACTGTTAAAATCAATACTAGTTGTTGAATAGTTGATCATATCCAGCAAATATCTATATAACTTCTTCTAAAGTAGTAGCCAGCATGCGTACGATTTCTTGTATCCAAAACTGAATAATGTCCACCATCTATTGTCATAATAGTTTTAGTAAAGCTTTCAAACTGTTACTTTATATTAAGAAGTATACTCATCAGTTTCTTTCAAAAACATCATCCAAACAAAAGGAAAATCAATCCGAATTCATTTGATTTTTTTTCGGTTTGTCAAACGTGATCAGTTTTAACACTCATACGTTTTCTATTTGCATTTGCAGCTGGAAATGAACGATGGAATCGGCTTTCTATTGAACATTTCTGTAAACATAGTGGTTTGAATCTGAGACATGTATCGTGCGTGTGGGTGTGAAGTACAGACAACGGCTCGACACTGGTTTTTTTCGATGAGATGACCATGATATTGTGCTTTGGCTTTATTAAGTCTCAGTTGGAACTTGACGACGAGTCGAATAAATTCGAATGACGTGCGGCAATCATTACTTTCTATCTCTGCTAAATCAAAACTATAAGACAAAGAATCATCGACTGAGTATCCATTCTCACAAGAAATAATTTTAAATTCTACTAAAAATACCTCTTAATTGTAAAGAAATATTAGGTTTGTTGTAAATGTTAAGTGCCTTTACGATTTTGCTTCTGTCGTGTTTTTCCTTCCATTAACTTGATACATTCATTATTCACTTGGACTTTCTATGTATCTGTGATAGTTTATCATTCTATTTGGATGGAATACCAACTGTTCTCTTAGTGTTGTAGAATAATTTTTGAGTGGCATTTAATCAGTGTGGCTACTTTGACTTGGCAAAATCGCTGGTGCATAAATCAATTAGTATAGCTTTTATATGACACATTGGTTACTAGATCAGAGTCTCACTTTCGAACTGACAAAAAATATTAAGAATGAATTCTTCATATTAAATTTATCCTTAACATATAAAGTAATCTTCTAGGAAGTATGCAAGTGTGAAATATTTTTCATTTTTCTCTCTATTTGAAAATGTTCTAGTTTTAACCCATAATATGCTCTGATGTCTTTTTCTTTCATATTTGCACGAATGATTTTGGATGAAACGTTGTTTCTGATGATAAAAAAGAGGATCAGGGAAACATGTTAGATTTAGAATTATTATATTCATCTTTTGACACTAGTAAGGTTTAGTGATAGCCTTGTGTTAATCATAATAATCGTGATGTTTCAGTCTCTATTTTGAAAAACTATCTAGAGTAATATTTACAACCAATAGGAATCAAGTCTGTAGCGGTACTATTTGCGAAAGAAGCTTCTGGAATAGTGACTACCATCACCATGTCTTTCACAACAGTTTTAATTTTATTCTGCAATCCGCACCTCGTTTTTTTGGTCTGTTGTACGTCTTTGTTTTGAGTAGTAAAACCACTAGAAAACGTCGATATTTGAACAATAACGGTCAATCGGGTATTTTGTACTTGATCCAATTGCAAAACACTATTCAACAATACTCTTTCATTTTTAGTTATATAGAATGTATGTGAAAGATTTTTATAGAATCAATTATAAGAGATTCCATCACGTGTGTCCATCGAATAATTTTGAAAAGGTAGACTCTACTCGATTGATAATGATAGGCACCAATCCATGGTTCTCATATGTAAAATAGGCATGATGTACATTAGCACACAGTAACTCGAGAATTCCCTTTCGATTGTATTCATACGTTTGACCTTCGGTGATGTGTTCATCAAATATTGTTGATTTTTCACTGATTAAGACTTGAGAATTTGATAGAATTTCGAATGCACTTTTCAAATGAAAAACTAGATCAAAGATATTCATTCATCTATCTTTATGAAACAGTGAAATTAAAAATTGAATGTCCACACTTTGTTTGATGTTTCTTTCATGAAATTGGAAAATATCGAACAGTATAACCAATGCTTCAATGCAGAAAGAGTTTCCTTTCTAAAATGCTATGATTTTTCCTACAATGAATGATCGATGAGGATTCATGAAGCAATGCAGTATGAGAAAGTAGTTACAAGTTGAACATTATCTTCTGTTCATAAACTAATGTGTAGAACAGCATTGCCAGTCAATATTTAAGTAAGCAATGAGAAAAATGACTCGTTGTAAAGTTTTTCATTATATAATTCAGCAGAGTAAAACTTTAGTAACTACGTTGAAGTGATTGAGAACAATAGATGAGTTCCCTCAAGAACTAATGCTTCCCCTGTAGTTCCGGGAATTTAATTCATTATCATCAACTGTGAGACCGTAAAAGCTATACTGAACACTTTTACATCATTCGAATTTCATCGAATCAATTTCTTGCAATAGTGAACCAATGTTTCATGTTTATCTGACCGAGTAGTTGCTAAATACTGTCATTTTCTTGGACGAATGAAATATTTATTAAAAACACACGGCTGTTCGATTTGTTTAAATTTCAATTTGCGATGAACGAGTCTCAACAGGAATGTATTTAGCGATGTTCAAATGTTCCATTGCCAAAAAGTAAGTTCAGATATTATTTACATTGGAGAGTCGTCGTCAATTTTTGTTCTTAAATAAATAGTGAAAAGATTGCATTTTAAATTCATCAATTTAATGATTCTAAATACGAAGAGAAAAAGACTCGTGGAATTCAAAAAATAAGTTATAATTAATTTATATAACAGATAGAACTGTCTATTTTGAACCGATACCATCTCTCTTAGAAAAACAACTTTTCATTGTATCAGTTAGTCTGTTTATGCTCCATCTAAGCCTTCTCACATACCAACATATTTTATGATCTCGAAATCGACCATACTTTAATCAAATCTGTATTAAAATCACACATCCTCTTGATATTTATAACGTTCTTGATGCATCACTTATCTCGGGTAAGATGAGTGAAACAGGATAACTACAATAGAAATTTTAATAGAATGGTCACAGCTGAAATGTATGTGCGAAGTACACCAATACTATAGAGTAATTTGATTAGTTCCACTCTTATCCAGTATTGAATTGGCATCGCAACAACATGTCAAATACCAATTAATAGAGTGACATTGCATAGTTTTAAATCTGCGAGGCACTATTCTCAACAATTCAACAGATTACTAACTATCAGCACACTCGTTACAGCAGAGATGGGCATGCAGAGCTGCGTTAAAATCCCTGATAGAGATGCCAGTTCACCTTTCACAGTCATGAGACAAGTGTCTACGACGATACATTTTTTTATATCGTGAACAGTCAAAAGCGTTACTTCAACAGAACACAACCATGAAGAATAATATGCATGCAGGCGTTACAAGAATGAGTATCATCATTGAGTGTGAAAGTACTGCAGCAAATGTCAATCAACCCAATCGTTTTCTGATTAACAACCAGCAATTCAAACACATCGGAAATCATCGTTCTCGAGATCTAGTGATCAACTGAAATTTACCTGATAGATTTGAGATCACATGAACGATGGTTAGCATGCTAATAGCACTCTGGCATAAAGTTTCATTCACCATTGTGTAAAAACAGCTGATTCCATGAAGTTGTACGTATATTGATAAAGCTCATGTATAGTACATAAGTAAGTCACAGAGATATAATTGCAAATGTGACAGCAATAGAAATTTGGCATTGAAGCACTAGAGATTTAGCATTAAATTCTAGATGATGTGCATTTCGAATTGAACCAGCATTGAATGAATCGAAATTCGTTTCCCGTGTAAGTGGAAGCATTTTAGTTTTTATTATTGAATGACCACTAGCAACATAGACATTGGGCGATTCACAGATTATCGTACGTTGCATGGGAAAATTTGAGATAATACTGAATACTTTGACAATATAAGCATTTCGAATTGCTATGCCAGGTTATTCTCCATTGGAAGATTCGTTCGCAAGCGTTTCTTCACAGTTTTGATTTGGCACATCGGTGAGTACCGTCGTACAAAATAGTTGTAGTTCATGCTTGAAATAAAACTCTATTTCAATTAGTGTGCTATTTCGCTTTTGTGGACTATAAGTACCCATTACCACAGTAAAGCTACATTGAAACAATCGATAAGCAAGTGTAAAACACATATCGCCACAACCAACGATACCCATAATTCGGTTATCATGCATACTGTGGGTCAAATGTGATTTTTTATCTTTTTCTTCGCACTGACAATCCAATATTTGTTTTACAATTAAATGCTTATGTCTATTGTTTCCAAAGTAGGAAGATGTCAAAAGAGACAAAATGATTAGATTCGTGCTTGTAGTGCGTCTTGATCACATCCAAAATAGTGGCATAAATCGATCAGTTATTACATTCATTGAATCTGTATGCCATGGTGGAAATGACATGACTACATTGCAAACTGTTGCTAGTCAAATACGTGATACTCTCGTTTTTTCATTAATTTTTGTTCATCAAAAACTGTTACGATGATCGCAACTGTCGTTAGATGACTTTACACATTGTTAAAATAGAATCGAGCTAGATAAAATGAATCCTAAAGGATGAAAAGCGGCGAAAATAGAATACTATAGGTCTAAAGGAGAACTGAATTATCAATTTTCTCATCTCGTAAGTAACAATCTTAAAAAACATCGTTTCGTTTCTGAGAAACAACAGTTATACAATAGGTGAAAAAAGATATAGGTTTTCGTGACTTGTCGCATCATATTAGTTGTATCTTCAGCAATACCAACGCCCTTTCATTCAGCCTAATGATCCATCTAAATTCATTGATATCAATTTTGTACATTCCTATGATCGATATTTGTTTTTCTTTCTAAAATAATATTCACAGATGTAACATGGCTAAGATCAATACTAACCAATAAAACCTAGTGATCGTAATTCGTCTGAATAGAGTTATTCCGTCGATGTATAATACACATTCAATATTTCGTTCCGTTGAATTCAAGCAAGTATCTATTTCATAACAATAGTAGCATTACTGCATTTGATATTTAAAATGAAATTGAATTTTTTCTTTCGGAGTAATACAAGACTACGTAGATGGAGTAGAGTCCTGCGGGACAGTCCCGAATTCCGAAAAATCCCGTTTGTCCCGCTGGATGGGACAAACGGGATTCGGGACAATCAAAAGTTAGCCCCGCAGATCTCTAAGATGTAGTGTCTTTTGTTATTGTCTTCATACTGATTGATACTATTTATTTTTAGAACAAAAAACTGACTAAGGACTGCAAAGGAGATGCGTATTAAAAATTATCATGGACCCATGGGAATAAAAAAAAACCTCCATTGAGTCTGTCTCATTCTTCATTTATTTATAGTGCTTTTTTTATGTTTCTCATTTCGATCTTCTATGTAATTTCACCTCTTCAATCGCATCTTCAATAACTTCTCCATTATCATTTTTGGCATTACCCTGTTGGTTTTTCGATTTTTTCCTATTTAATGTTTTTTTGTTTTGTTTTTAAGATATACTTGTACAGGTGTGTATAACTGCAGTAGTTATGGAATAATCCTTTTTCTTTTCTTTTTGTCTTTGTGTAATACTCGTTTTATTCATATTGTCTATTGCCATTCAACGATTCTTTTTTCTTAATAATTTCAATTATTTGATCGAACTTTCATACAATATTGCTTCTGGTAGTAGATGCAACATACTCATAGTATATCATTTTAGATTGGCAGTGAACATTAACTAACCCACTTACGATAAGATACCCCGAGTCTTCTATTATGTTCCAGCGTAAAAACTTTTTCGGGGGGGGGGGGGGGTTTCTATTCAGAACCCAACTTTTCCCAATATTTAATTAAAAAGGTTTCCCAGAAAACCAAGGCGATTTTTCAGGATTCCCATCGGAATTTTTATGGTTTTAAGAGTCTCATTATCATTATAAACACATTCTCTTAATATTTCCAACTGAAAACCCTAAGAATCAAGCATACTTTGATGGAAAAACACTAATTTAAATCCATAACTAGCAAAAAGTTAATGAAAGGGGGTCTTCTATCACGTCGGACACAAATTTTCTCCAGAATGGTCTTCTATCTTAAGGGGTGGGGGCGGTTAGTAAATGATCAGAAATCAGAAATCAACAAGCATATCGTTTGAAGTTTCGTTTTTGTGCTGGAAGCGTGCAATTGTGTGTGTGAATTCCAGTGTTTTACTTAGATTCGACAAAGACAGAGAATGCTTCCAACAGAATTTCACTAAAACACAAGCAGAACGATAGTAGATGTAAATGAGTGTAAAATCAAAATTTTACTTCTCTAAAGTGAGCTGCTTCGAAAAAATAGTAAAATTAGTGGTGGATCAATTTTAGTTGCTTACGAACTCAAAGGACTACGTAGTTTATCGGTACAGCACAAAAAATACTGAAATGAATACGATATTCTACAACAATCTATAATGATAAGAAGATAGGCAAGAGTCCGTTGAGAACTTTTGGTATATGTCTTTCTTTGTATAATTTTTCAACTAATCCAATAAATTTTGTTGGCTGAATCGTTTATCGTTTACTACTCTAAAGAGAATTTCACTTACTTTTGATTCAAGATAGAACTTGGTTTACTGTTTCAATTGCATATGTGTTTTTCACTTATACAAGCAACCTGTCGCTAGTTTAACGGAAACTAATGCTCTTAGGCATTGACACCTTGTTTTTTTTATTCAACAAATTGGTTTATGAACTCAAAGGTAGATCTTGGAAGTGCAACAACTGAAGGTAGCAATTTTTCATTGTTTTTTGTTCGCCACAGTGAATCCAAGATGTGCATTATCAAGACATATACTTAATAATCCCGGTTCTAGTCGGGTTCTCATTTTCTAGTTCTACAATATTCATTCAGATACTTGAGTAAGAATATTTTAAAAGCAAACATGAGCGAGTTATGAGAGAAAAAGATGCAAGTATAAACGTAACACAATCACGAACACATGGAATCGATTTCCCTGCACCATTAATGAATGTTGTTCCGCTGATAGAAATTCCAAAATGTTTATCAGCTGATACTGTCCGAGTACTTTGCGTATTTCGAATTTTTTAAATGTTGCAAAATATTATTTAGTTGAGCAATTCTGTATCCCTCATTGTGAATTAGTTTTAATATCATTATAGAAAAACTTTCCTGGTTTTCTTTTTCAATAATCGATTTGAGAAGGATCAGTCGCTGTTTCATTTTCTGACGACAAACCAATTCTATAATGTTTTCGTACTATACATATACGTTATATCACTGGTCTAAAATAGTTTCATGTCGATTTTTCTCTCAAAAACAAACATACTGGTTCAGTATTTTCGAGTTGAGCGTGTATAAAATTCTTCAATAAAAAATCTAGGAAAAGTTAATTTGAAAAACAAAAAAATAACATATGATAGAGTGGTTTCATAATACTTTAAACGCTACAAAAAGTGCGACAGCAAGACCTCAGAACTTCACGTCCTACGTAAAGCGACTTATAATAAGAAAAAAATATTACCTCTTATCGTATATTGTTTGAACTGTAACGGTCTGACACCAATTTTATAGCACATAAGATAACGAAATCCTATGATATTGTGTTCGAATCAAATGATCCGAAATGTCTTATTCTACTGCTTCAGATGTAGCTGTCTCAGCTCGAAGACAACGCCTAAAGTAAGAAAAACTTAGAAAATCGAATCGCAGCAATGAATATCCATACTTGTTAGCAGAATCTCTAGGATTCAGTTTTTTATCTATTTATATAAGAAAAGAGAATTGTTGCATTCTACGTCACTGGAAACGGCCAAAACACTTCAAAGTATGAAGTGTGAAACTAATGAGCATGCTACTGACTAAAGGAATATTTGTCATTTTCTAAAGAATGTCAATTTAGATGTTTTTGAGTAAATAATAATCCTGTTGATATCACATGTAATATGAGCATCGTGTACATGTGACTTGGGAGAAAATCTATCAAGAAATAGTTGAATAGATCCAGAGCATATATCCCAAAGTTAAGTGATCAGTAACGCTCTAATATGAATATTAAGATATAGACTGAGCAACAGCACGCATGATAATAGGTGTTCGATATTTTGTAGTTTATTTATCTAATCAGAATATATTCGAAGGGTTATCTTAATTTTTTTAATGTTACAATCGTTCATATTTTCAATAAAATTCGTCGGGGTTATAAAATTTTCTCTTGATCAAAAACCGTACTCCGACGTCACGAGTCTATTCTTACAACGTTATGCCATGATAAAATGACACGGAACACCGCGAGAATCGATAATGATGACTTGAATCAAAGAGAAACGGTATATTCTGATGTTGAAGTATAAAATGCAACAACAGTGATTTCCAAGTGTTCCCTAATGTTCCTAGTTCAAACATGATCAATCTTTTCAGATTAGGACGGAAGTTAACACTTACATCGTATTCAAGGTTCATCATTTGTCTCATCCATATTCACTATCACTGTGTATCAAAGGGGTCTGCACAAATAGTGCTGCTAATGGGAAAGGAACAAATTATTCTGTAAAAAAACCGAAAAACAAATCCGATAAAATCAGATGAAGCGACGACATTGAAAAAAGTGGCGTAAAGCACACATTATCGTTGATCTGTTCTTCTCCATTCATAGTGAATCACCTCAATGCCAGCAAGGTGTACGTCTCTGTGCCATTCTCGCTTTCTTTTTTGCGGTATATTGCATGTCACTAGTTGCTTTCGCCGTTCAGAGCAACGCGTTGGCTGAAAAAACAGGCGTCGTGTGAAGACAAGCAATACACACTTCTCAAAGCGTCGTAATCACTTTCTTTTTCTAGGTAAACCCTATAGACAAAATAGAATTTGCGTTTTGCACATACTTATGTATAAGTGTCCAGTGTTGTGTCGGCAGTGTTGTTCTTTATTGAAAATATGCAGGTGACATTGAATTGATGAAGTAAAATAGTACTAAGAGTGATCTGCTCTGCATATAATCTGCATAGTTGATATTGCGAGTTGTTTTTTTCTACACGATAGCGTGAATGAAAAACAACTTTTGATTGTGATTTTGTTGTTTCATTCTTCCTTTCTGTTGTTCTTCACTAAAGCAATCATTTTCTTTTTTGATTCAATACAAATAGTACAACAACAGACAGATGCACAAAACCTCCATTAAAAGGAAGGTAGTTATGTCAATGTGTACTATTCTCATTCTGACTTAACGCTATCTAATATTGAAAACTTCACTGATGGCTACACAGTAGTTATGAAAGTGTATAGACTTTTAAATGTTTTCTGATTGTTACTCCTGCGATGGCATGCTGAATTTAATACAGCATTTCTACAGTAAAATAAAGTAAGAGCCACACATAAAAGATGGAGCTAGTAATATTGATATGTTTCATCTGTGTTCTCACTAACAGTTAACACTTTGTCAAAGTTGTTAAGCAATCCGAAACAACCTACACGTGACGGGTATTCTGAAAACAGGAAATGGCGTCTTAAATGATCGTCGTCTTTATTCTATTTTACGCCGTTTACGGCACCATTATCAACAACCTGGGTAATTTCCAACAATAATTTTTCTTGTAGACAGTCATTTTCATTGCACGACCATTAACTATATAGTGAGATAAAAATTGGAATATTAATTTCAGATTTTTTCTGACAAAAATGGGTCAATCTGGATCGACTATTGCACAACAATTTGGTGAAAATGCTGCCATTACTCTGAGCCAATCACTGTACGAATTTTCAAAGAATATCGGTGACGTCATTCGGAATATTCGACAACACCCATTAACTACTTGCATTATCATATTGCTCTCTTTTTTTCTGCTGTTAGTTAATTTAAAATTATTCCTCTTTGTTATTAGAGATCCTATTGGTAAACCACTCTTTATCACTACAGTTGCTTTATGTGTATTTTATATTTGGAATCAGCAAGTTACCGGTACGTTTACAGTAATAATCAACCATTAATGAAGCGTTATTTGGTGGGCTCCTATATATCATGCACACAGATAGTCGAGATCTATTTTTTCAACCCACGAACAATGAGTCATGCAGTTGTTATGTAGGTGTGTCGATTGGTAGATAGAGGCAATGCTTGGTCATATTTTATGATATTAAGATTTACGTTACAAGATAGATACGAATAAGTTTAAAGGGATTGAGAAAATAAAGTTGATCACTGAATGTAGGATCGATCGAAAACTTTTCTGTGGAAAACTATACTATTGAACTTAGTTTATTCGTCTGAACTTTTTATGTTTGTTTACAGCATACGAAAACTTTTACTTTATAAGAATTATTTTCAATAGATAAGTTTTGCATGGTTGAATTAACTTTGTTCAGTATTGTCAATCTACGTTTAATATTCGAATTTAGTTAAGCAATTCATTCACATGTCAACAATAACGATGACGTCTTGTTGTCAATGCACCGTAAAATTTTTTTATGCAGCATTAACGCCAAAATAAAACCAAACCTATGCCAGAGCAGCAACATACACTAAGTGTTACATTTAGGAGTCACTAAGAAGATACACGTATGAGCATCAATATTGGTGTAGTTCATAGTTGAATATGTGAACAAAAGAAAAAGAGGCAGACACTTCGGAATTTTCTATCTCCTTTGTTTCTATCCTAATATTCTTCGTCAGATAGTTCATAACAAAATTACACTGGATAAAAGATGTCTACCATAGTCCATTACTTAAGTTAGACACAGCTAATGGGTATAATATTTGTCGGATGGAGATCTGAAACAACCTAAAACTGTTACGAAAAACCATATGGAGTCATCGCTTCATTATTCTTTTCATTTCACTCTAAAAAATGCAAGAAGTATTATTCTGAAGGAATCGGCATGCGCCGAAGAATTGATGGCTCTACGGGTTACTATGTAGTTTCACGATGAAATTAAACTCGTCTATAAAACATAACATGAGCCAAATAGGTTCTCGAAAATTTTTTGAAAGTTTCGATGTTTTTGTTCACTTAGCAACCTCTTCTTGAGTAGTTTCGTAAGTTTCACACAATTGTTTTCAGTTCCCCATTGAATTTTTACCGTTTCATTTGAAGTACAAATTCACTTTGATTCAATCAAAATTCATACTCTACAATGACTGATGAAAGTTCATGTTCAACAAACTCAGCCAGAGGTAAATTGACAAACGTCATATTCTACGATGAATTAGTTTTCAATCTTGAATTTTGGTGAAGAAATTTGTTTCCCTAACACAAGCAAGATGTAAGCGTTCGAAAACAACGAGATTTTCTAAAATCGTATCTAAATACGATAGTTTCGATTCCTACTCGATGACAGAAAGTTTCACTTCATATCAAAAAAATGTCATCTCTTTCTTTTAATATTCACGATTTTTTATCGGCATAGTAATTACATCAAAAATACTACGATCCGTTCCTATGTCAAAGAAGAAAATTGCTGTTTCAAGCAATTTATTCACTGTTTACAATTAAATACAACTATATACTTCTGATCTTCTTTTCAAAGTACGTGACTATATGCTGCAACTAGAGTCATGATCTATCACTACAAGTAATCTATTTCACTCAGAATTAGTGTCAGTTTTTCATTTTTATCCCTAGATACACCATCTTATTGAAAATGATTGCAGAATATTATAATCATATTATTTAATCTCTTGTATGCAACAGAAATCTTTCCTGTCATACTCAATTGAAGAAGAAACAAGATAATCTAGAATTAATTAAGATTTAGACAAAATATAGTTTGAAGTAAATAAAGAAATATCTTCAAAATGGTTCGAATAAACTAGAAGCTCAAACGTAATCTATTTTTGTGTCAAAATATATTTTTTTAATGAAATTGTACAAATCAGAAGTTCGATTAACTGTAGTATTTGATTTAGGGGGCGAGAATATATTGTTATTGTTACGAATAGCAGAAAAATATCAAATAACGTTTTTGCTCAGAACAAAATCTGTTTCACCTATAGTTATATGTCGTAATTGTACCCTTTATATAAGCTGATGCTTTAGAACGAATTTTCACCTTCTATAGTACTGATTCATATGATATAACCAAGATAACAATAAATTCTTCCCCCTGATTTCATTCATAGGAATGAAAAGTCGTGTGCTTTAATGATGAGACTCAATAGTTAATTTTCATCAACATTGTCGATTTTTAAAAATATTGTATGGATAACTCATCAAAATGATTGTTTATTTCGAAATAAGAATGATTAATGAGGGCCTTAGTCGATTCCCTTTAATTGTGTGTAAGTAGTTCAAGTTTTCTCATGATCCTAACAATCCATTTTCCTGTGTAATTGCATGTGCAACTTAAATCGATTGGAATGAAAGAAAACACTACTAGGCAAAGTCATCGGCTTGTAATATATTTTTCTTTATTTTCGCTTTTGCTAGAAAACGCTAATAATGCTACGGGGCAGCGAACAGGTGAGACCATTGTTGGAGGAAAGAAAGATGTTAATGAACTCAATCAACTGAAATCCCCTCATGGTATCTATGTTGATGCTGATCAGTCTGTCTATATCGCTGACACGAAAAATCAACGTATTCTGAAATGGAGGAAGGCTGCTGACAGCTGTGAAGTAGTTGTGGGTGGAAATGGTCCAGGACATCGACTTGATCAGATGCAATATGCAACAGATGTTATTTTCGATAAAGTGACAGACAGTTTTATGATTGCCGACCGCGGTAATCGACGAATACTGCGATTGACTCGTCAAAATGGAAAAAAAAGCAAGAGATTATTATTAAAGATATTGCTTGTTACGGAATAGCGATCGATGCTGAACGATTCCTCTATGTGTCTGACACTGATACTCATTCTGTGAAACGATTCAAATTAGGAGAATCAAATGGAACAGTTGTAGCAGGAGGTAATGGCGAAGGCAACGATCCTAATCAGCTCAATTTCCCGATATACATTCATGTCGATCGAGATAAATCAGTGTATGTGTCAGATACAAACAATCATCGTGTTGTGAAGTGGATAAAAGGTACAAAAACGGGCATTGTCGTGGCTGGAGGTCATGGTCAAGGCGTCGAGCTAAACCAATTGTCACAACCACAAGGAATATTTGTTGACCATTCAGGCACAGTCTATGTTGCAGATGGTCGCAATCATCGTGTGATGTGTTGGTACAAAGAAGCAACACAGGGCAGTATTATTGCCGGTGGAACTGGTGCTGGAGCAGAATCAAGCCAGTTTAATTGTCCTGGAGGCTTATCGTTCGATCAATATGGAAATATGTATGTTGTCGATTATTTAAATAACAGAGTACAGTTATTTTCAATCGATGTACCGCAATAATTCTAGATGAACAATGTTAACAATCCTTAAGTTTGTTTTTCTAAATTTGATTCTCTTATGTATTTCGGAATAGAAATCCATTATCCTGATGAACATAATTCGAGGGAAATATAAAGTGTCTGATTGTTGATGTCGACGAATTCCTCACCATCTATTTGACAAAGTATACATAGATATGTGAAAAATAAGAGTAATCATAATTCTGATTTTATACACTATAATAGATATCCTTAATAATTTTAGAATGCAATGAAAGTTTTAGTGTACAACAGGAAATACACATTTTACATTCGTCACATGTTGAGAACATTTAGATTCAAGAATTAATTGAAAATAAAAATGACTTTTATACATGAAAGCATATTGACTTATCCTATAAACGCTGACCATTGAGACTATTTTGTAGGAAAAATCACTTTTTGTTGATTTTCTACTTCTATTGATAAAGGATAAAATTGAATTTTAAGTTAAAAACAACTAAATTGGATGATTAGAATATTAGTCAATAAATCTTGGTTTTTTTCTTTATTTTTAAGTCAACACTGTTGATTCAACAGAAAAAGTATCAAAACAGTGCTCTGTATAAGTATTTATTATTGAAATTTCAAAGCTAACTCCATGAATATATCAATCCTACCTTTCGGCTTCCCACTGAGTGTTCTCTGGTAGATGAACGAACGCATTTGACAACTCTCCATCTAGATTCTGTCTCTACTTCAAAGAAGACAACATAATACTCGATAACTGGTATTGCAAAGTGTCAATAAAGGCTACTACTCCCAATATATCAATATCAAATCTGCCTATTTCTTGATTGTTTTTCAGAACATAGCACTGAAATAGTGAGCTTTGACTCGTTCAATTATTCTTAGTTCTTGTTTCTTCCCTAGTAAAACATCGACAGACTTTTCAACTGTCGAAAGATATTGAAAAAATTCCCTCGAATCATTATTAAAAGTAGCTTTAAAAATTTTACAAGTTTGAAATCATTAAGCAGTCAACTGAAATTTCTTGGATTTTTCTACGACATCGCATCTGTCTGTCATCGGAAAACTATCCATACGTAGTTAGACTGTTCTGTCCTTTTGAAACTAGTCATCTTAATATTATCCCGGAAGGAACATTTCAAGATAGTGTCAATTTATTGAAAACATAACTCACGCTATTAGAGACACAATTGGGAAACATATCACATTCGAAGTTTTTTTAATCAATCGTTTCTTTTCTTTTGTCACTTTACGAATTTCATATTGAATTCCAAGCGCTTGCACATCAATTGAAGATTCTTTGTAAATGGTGATTGCTGATCTTTTGATTAGGGCGAACTTATAATAGTTGCAAGAAAGGAGTTTTCTAATTGAGGATACACAGTTATTTGCTTACCATGAGAATCAATAACGATACACAGTCATCTGAATATTTCACATCGTAGTATTAGTGATTCTCTTGACACGGATTTACTACGAAAGTACAGAAAGAAAAAGTGTCGATCTTGTACTGTGTCGAAACTTCTGAGATGTCGTTTTTGACCAATATTGATTTTCTTTCCTATAACATTTCTCGTGTTCGTTTTCTCTCATATTCTTTTTATAGTTTTGTTGGTTACCTAACACTTTTCCTCCAATGAGTAATTGCATGAGTGCGAACATTCTAGAATATCGAATAGACTCAGAATACAGCAAAAAAAAGAAGAAACAAGGTATTGCAAATGAGTACATGTGAAAAGTATCGATCGATTTCAAGTTCTACTACTGATTTTTCAAAAGTGTATCGATATTCTTATGGTACGTTACAGCAACAACGAAATCGATGTTGAGGAATTGTTGGATAACTTATCATTGCTCATCGTGAGAAAAACATAAACTCCATATTAATAACATACATGTGGACCCACTGAAAATCATTCATTTTTGAAATAGTTATTTGCCATTATCAATAAATGCATTTTTCCTTTTTTTTCAATAAAGTAAAATACATATTATACATTTTTCACCTAACATTATTTTCTCTGATTCGATCTTTTTTCTTTCGGCATTTTCAATTATACATAACGATTGGCCTATCAAAGTTTTGCATAAGAAATGATAGATTTACTCGTAAGATTGGTAATGATGAGCTATAAAACAGGATACTACTCAATATTCTTCATCATAGTTCTTGGTGATTTTTCCAGATTCTATTGAAATGTTTAATGTATTGTTTCGCGGCTACATTTGTCGTTTTCACTAAAATAATCTATAGTAACCGACAAAAAAATATGACCATCACGTTCTCTTATGCTTTAATTCTTTAGTCACGTTTCGATTTTACTATATAGTTGTTCAAAACCTTTTATTGCATGATCCCTTCTACGTGAAAACTCACGATGAATAATAAAATCCACGCTATCGCTAAAAAGAACTACGGCACAAAAATTAGTGAAGAAAATCGATAAGGAAAAAAGAAATAATCAGAAGATAAAAAGTGTCAGCTAAAATAATTAGAATCTAGTTCTAAACAAGAGCAGATATAGAAACTATTTTCTTAATGTGAAGTGTGTGTATTTTTATTTGAGACAATCGATTAAATTATGAGAATGTTTCTTTTCAATAACTGATACACGTTTCGAATTATTCATATTCTCACTAATCAATCATTACATTTAAAGTTCGATTGCCCAATCCTCATGATATGCATGGTTATTAACGTAGATTCTTTTTATCAATTATTTATCACCGATATGATGCATCATAATTTACGATTAAATTTGTTTATAGTTTACAGTATCATCATTGAGAATAAATTAGACTTTTCGGGTTAGTTTTGTTTTAGAAAATTCCTGGTAATTTACAACTTGAGTATCAATTTTAAAGTTTTACTTTGGCAGAAATTCGATAATTTTCATGTAAATGCAGACAATTTAATTGATTTACATATACATATACACATATTTGAGAAAGAAAATATCTTGATGATTCACATAGACTCTAAATCATCAAGGTTTTGTCTGCTAACGTAGAACATTGCTTTGATAGACTTTTGTGGGTACACAGTCACATCGTTTGTTTCAACAATATGATTTTTATCATGTTTGATGATGAATGCCTGAGAGTATTATTATCGAAGGGGAACACTTCGGTTATAAAACAGAATAAAACGAAAAATAAACACACCGTTCTAGTACAGTACTAGTATAGCTGTCATGCAAACAGCAAATGCACGATTCGATTGCTTGAGAAGCGAGGTTATTTTTTGTTCTGCTCTGTTGTGATACCATCATGTTGCTGTCTCACTGCAAACTGAGTTTAACAATATAAGAGCAAAAGAAAGAAGACGTAACAGGGAAAAAACGATGAGTAACCGTTTTATGATTCATAAGCGAAACAAACAATCTTTGGTTTCTTTCTAATCGTCATTGTATTTGCATTTTTGGCCACTATATTTAAAGAAACAGGGGATGTCGCGCGTCTCACCTACACAAGGCACGCTAGATCAATTGGCTCTTTATTAAATTGGTTTTATCCCTTCACCATGTTTCTGGCATTCCTCGTTCTCAATTCTTCGTTGATTTACCATAAATGACGAGATGTATCAGTTATTTACGAATCCCAATGATTATTTATGATAATCTGCTGAGGTTCAGCACTTGTATACGAACCCTAAAATTTTCTTATTAAACAGGATTTGTTTGCTTTTATTGGGCAATTGTGTAGGGACAGATGCGCCTCCACTGTTAATCTTTCAGGCATGCTGTGCTCGAGATTTGATTAGAATATATAGGAGGGCTGCATATGTATAGATCATTCGTGCCAACTTCTGCTGGGCCAGCAATATTGTAGATGCACGCTGTGTGCAGACGAGTCACTCAGCCTTCCGTGGCACCAACACCTTGGGAGAGGCGCCTTGTGTGGAGGTGAGTGTCGTCACCTTTTACTGGAACAAATGTTCATGATCCATGCAGATGGCGGCGCAGACTAGACATTTCTTCGCTCGAATTTAGGACATACTGAGCGATGAATTGGAACTCGTTTATCATAGAGCATTAGGTTAATTGATGTCTGCGCTCCAGTGTGACCTACGTAGGACCAGAATGGTTTTCAACGTAACAGGAAGTATAAACTACAGTGGGGAAAACGGGTTACTGGGGAACTATCAGAGTTCCTGATGGGGACACGTATATCTACGAGCAACAGAAGCATAAAAAATCTTGTAAATATTTGCAAGCTGGAGAAACTGGGAGAAGTTGACAACGTGAAATACGGTATCTCACGTAGAGAAGTGCGAGGAGAAGCTTTGAGATGCGTTATTCAGCTGTTGTCCATTCATAGTTTATTGTATGTCGTGGTGAATGTGATTGGTTTACATTGTCTTTTATTGTTAATGGTATATCCGGCTTCTCTTTGCACTTTTCCAGCTTCCCCAATATCCTGGACATGTGACACTGATGCGCTTCAAGGTAGATATTGAGGGTATGAGTATCGGTCTTCGTGTCGCAATCGTTTTCTCTATCTTCTCTCATACTCTTATTTTCGCCTTACCTTGACATATCATAGTATGGCAGAACTATTGACAAAATACTCTTCATAACACTCTGAACATGAGACTTGAAAAAACGAAAAAAGAAATAATTCTGCGTTTTTTGCTCTGTCTATTTCTTGAGATGTTTGATTTTGTGATAATTGCTGGTGACAGTTTGATATTGACGACAACTTAACCATGTGTAAGATAGGAAAATACGATTTTCGACATATATTTTTGATGTTTTTATTTAATATTATGCTACACTTACTTGACAGTTTTATGCTTGAATTTATCATCAATACTAATTTTTACTTACTCGATTTTATCAGATAAGCACTATAATACTGAGAAAATGTGTTTTCACCAATAGAGAGAGAAGAAAAATGTTCTAAATGCTATTTTTAATTTTGTAGCTGAATTCATTTTGATGAGTATGTTGGGTAACAGTTATATCAACTGTGTTTTTAAGTAAAAAACAAGCATTCACTCATGGTAAACAGAAGTGAATAGTGGCGTTTCATCTTTGATCTTTTTCCTTCTTATTTGAAGAACACTTAGTTAACATTAAAGTTTCTTTTTACCATCAATATTATGTCCACACATAGTAGTTCCAGCAGTAACGATGTTTTGTCTAGTTTTATTGAGATTTCTCTACCTCGTACTATTCGGTTTTGGCTATTGCTTATATTCAATGTCCCATCATTGGTTTTCTCACTTTTTCTCATTATTCATATAATCATTAATCGAGCTCAACGCCATGCATTGTATAATCATTGCATTTTCCTTATACTTATCTTTAATCTGCCTATTCAATCAATTGACATAAATTTGCATCTTATGTTTCTAAGTAATGGTTTTGTCCAGCCACCACAACCTGCCATATGTCTTATGTGGTGGCTTATTGATTATGGTTTTTACATTGGTAGTATGATTCTGATGGCATGGATGGCTATCGAGCGGCACATTTTGATATTTCATGATCAATGGATTTCGAATCGAAGAGGACGCTTTCTTTTTCATTATTTTCCGATGAGTTTTATAACAGTGTATATTCTCTTGTTCTATATTGTTGTCTTATTCTTTTTACCTTGTCAAAATAACTATGACTACTCCTTACCAATGTGCAACCCATCTCCATGCTATCAATCTTACAGCATTCTTAGCATGTGGGAATTCGTTGTTAATACTAGTTTACCCATCATTATCGAAGCTTTTGCTAGTATTTCATTCCTTATAAAAATCCAAGTACAAAAACGACGTCTTCGTCGCTCAACTCAATGGCAAAGAAACCGTCGAATGACAATACAATTATCATTAATATCTATTTTAAATATTAGTTTTAATCTTCCTACTTATCTTATTCCCTTGGCTCATCTTTGTGGTCTACCACCGCAATATGGCGTTCAAGCTCAACTCTATTTCTTTTTTCTCGGCTATTTTGTTATTTTACTCTTTCCGTTTGTATGTCTATTCCAATATCCGGAACTACGTGCAACAATCAAAAACAAAATATTTTGTGTAATATCACTAGATCAGCGCCTAACACTTAACGCAGCAACTACATTGATGATGACGACACGAGCGGGCACTATTGAATAATCAAACTCAATAAGAATGAATCTATTGACTCTTCTATTTATTTACTGATTTTAAATGAAAAATTGTCAAAAATTGATGTAAATATATCGTGTATGTTGTCTTGTTTTGTTTCAAAATAAATATCTATGATCCACGTAAAGAACTTCAAAATAGGTCATACCATGATGAGTGTGGGCGGATATAATTCAATCTACAAAAATATACATCGACCAACTCTTGAAATGATGACAAGTTCAATTTGCTGACCTCAACTTTTTCTTTTCAACTTTTCAACAATCAACTTCCTCGATAATTTGATAATTATAGAGAATATGCTTGTGAATCGGAGTACGGTCTAGATCTTCTTCTTGCCATCACAAACTCACACATATATCTCTACCCTTTTGAATTTCTGCTAATTTTTTTCTATGATCTTAGAAGTTCGAATGATTTTCGGGCAGTTTTTCTTGAACTGCTTCAGAAGCCTATTTGCTATGCTCGATTGTCACATTAAATTATTGATCTTATTTCAACCATTAGCTAGACTGCATTGAATCAAACTACTTAGCAATAAATCATTTGCGGGAACAAAATTTTGGCAAATTTTAAATGTGTTTTGTTGATATTCGAATGCATTGTATTTATAATATTCATCCTTTTTGTCCGACACCAATGCGATGGTGTAGCAGCTCATTAAAACATTGTGATGATTGGGGAAATACCATTTCCACAAATTTCAGATGCTTTTATGAATGTGAGTGTGGTGGCTGTATCGGAACGCAAGATCACATAGATACACTAACACCCACCGTTCTCTCTACCTAAAAGAAGCTTGGAAAAAATGAACATAATAATTATTCCAATTGCGACGAAAAAATTTCAAATATGAAGTTGCTTAGTTTTATTCAATGTAAAGTCGATTATCTCATCAAACAAACAAAAAATGCTACCTGTCAGTTTATAATTAACTATCATTTTCTTGGGGAATTATCGTTTATGGAAGATTTTCTCTGGAGAAATTGAGTGAGCGATAGTTCGTTAACGTTAAAGTAACCGTTCAGAGTTTCTCTATTTTCCCCTCAAATGTAAAGTGCACATATTTTTCTATTTCCCGTACCAGAACAAAGTAATTGATCAGTTAGTATTTACCAGTTACTGTAACATTAACTTTCGTTCTTGAGGAAAATCTAGAAAAACTACGACTTGAAAGTAAGAGATGTGTAACATTTCAAGCATTGGTTAATAATAGATTGATGTCTGACCTTACACGGAGCAGTTTAATCGCGCTTAAGAATAAAGAGCGAAACGTTGCGAATAATTAATAATGAGTCACATCATTTTTGAAAATGAGTTTTTGCAAAATAAACAGATTAGTAACTACCTTTGACTTGATACCAGAAATATCCTTGGCTTTTAGTCTAGTTGTATGCATCATTTCGTTGAACACTCATGAATGACTATAGTCGTCAGCTATTATTATCCTCGTCTGTCATTATGTCATGCCTTTATATTGATTTCAACTTCTTACCATACAACCAAATATGAGATCGAAATAGACGACAGCTTAAGCATGATTTCTAAGACTAAAGAAATCTTTTCGACTATGAAAGTGATGATACCCCTCTAGATTAGAGGATTTTCTGTTTTCCTATTTAAAAAATGTCCTCTCCAGTGGAGAATGTTATTGCATTTCCTTGCCGACCCATCACATACTATATTTCTCGAACAAATTGACTTGATTGTTCCAAAGAAAGAGAAAACTAAAATTGACAATATTTTAAAACAAAATCATAAAACGATTATTTGAATTGATAATGATCAACGACTGTTGAAGAGTAATCAACAAGAATTGCTGCTAGAATTTGTGGGTGTGGATCTGAGTGGCTTTTCTTTTGAGTACTATCAGTATCTATACTTCCGTTTCATCTATCAGTAATGTCATTTTCATATGTTCGATAGAGATGATAAAAAAGACTTGTGAGAACTTCGACATAGAGCACACATATACACTAACAATTGACGTTTTTCAAGGAAAAGAATAGGTCTATGCACATAGCATTTCTCAATTTTCTATAACTTGTTATATGTTAGCTCGGAGTTCTTTTTGTAGATAGTTCTGGATTGAAATATTGGATCTGTACAATAAAAAATTTCGGTACTTTAGATTGAGTTTCAATGCTTTTTTTGTGAACAATCAAGGAAATCATCCGAATTTATTTGAATGCAGATTGATAACATGAGGTTTTTATTCGTTAATTAAAACTCTCATCAGACCAGCCGTCGGAGTAGCTTTACCTCGTGAAACGGACGTACTTGCAAACATAGGACATAAATAAAAATGAGTTAGCAGCACAAAAAGGATGCAAAGGCTCCAACGTTGACAGATCTTGCCACGAATTTGCGTCTATAGTAAGAGCGTTAACCATGTAATTGTATTGTCCACCATTTTCTAAAGTGCGCCTGGCGCTAGCCTCCCATCTGATACTTCGCTGGCGCTCCGTTGCAATGCGCTCTGACAAGGATGAGTGATTGTTTCCAATAAATATATCAGCCGATTTACAAATCTCCATATCGATGATGGCTAGCACAGTGCTTATATCGAATCGCAATGAACTTAGTAGCGTTGAAGGTGCATGATATTTTACTAACAACTGAGCAAACGAAGTGATTCTATTGTTGAATGCACCAAAGATAGTATCCTTATCTTCAACCGTACTGAACCAGTCAGTCTTTGTGAAGAAATATTTGGCATCTTTCGTGTCGCCTCCGACGAGGTAGAGTATCGGTTTCATTTCGTGATTTTCATTTTCTGTCCACAGTTTGGCAAAAGATGTCTGCGGATATTTTTTCCTGGTAAGATTCATTTTCATCAAAATTTGTTCTCGAGTATAAGTAGCAGGTGAACGAAGAAAGGCATGCATAAAGTCTGGCTCTGTCCGAAGATGCATACAAATGATCGCTGTGTTCTTGTGTGAATTCGCGCTAGCGTTTAATTTTTGCAACTTGTGTAACATTTCTGATCCTAAACGTACCATCTTTTTGAGCGAAGGATGTGGCTGAGTATTTTCATAGACAGATGTAATATTCGCTTTTTGAACGAAATCGAGAGGAGTTCCGCATACTTGAATGTGTTTATGTGCAATCAATTGAGATCTATCACTCTTGAACTCTGTGAGAATCTTGTAACTGTCCGACTCTACAAGAGTATGATTGCGAAGTTTCTCATCAATTTCACTGGGTGAAACACAGCAGTTAGGACCGTACGCTTCTCGTAAAGTATTTATATCGAACAAATCAGTGAAAGGTATGAAGACATTTGCATCACCCATGACGGCCGAGGCAGGAAGGTTTGGCAGAATAAACGTGCGGTTGATCAGCATCGCCAACGCTAGGCTAGACCATATATGCTGGACTGATATCGTGATACCATCTTGTCTGTTCCATCCACACATTGACACGTATCCTTCAGTTTGTGTGTAAGTAGCTGTAAAAAAACAGATAGGAGAAACCATAAGACAATGCGACCGCTACAAAACCGTACGATAACAATTCAATGTTGTTACTTTACTTTTATAAATCATGTGGACACTTTCTCACAATGTCAGAAAAAACTGCAAAATTTTTCTTCTTTAAAAAAAATCGCTAATATACGTGCAATTTTGTAGTCTGTTACTATTGACTTCACGAAGGAAGTCAGTAAGTTACAGTACACATAATCAGTTAGTATACGCGGAGCACTGCTGGCAACTTTTGTGTGCTTACCATCTGTGAAGAAAATACATCGATAGCTAGGTTTTAATAGTTAAGTAAATTATTCAAGTATACAATTTATCGAAATTTTCCTCACAGGTACTTTCAAAGAATGTCAGAAATTGAGCAAAATCAGCAATCATATATAGATACTTCATTTGATCGATTAGTTCAGTTATCCTTGTCGCATATCGATAACATCCAAGTGTTTTTGTACTTAAAAAACAAAGAAGATTGACATTTTTAATGTACATCTTTTCAACTACTTTAATCACTTTAACAAACACTATGCTTTTTTACTCTTGTACAAAATAATTTTTTATTTAAAAAAAATGATTTTCTGAAACAACATAGTGATATGGAATCTTAATTAGTAGTTAGCAGAAATTTATTCGGATATAGTTCTTAATTATTTAAACGGACAATTGAAAAACAAATTAGCAAAATATGCTCGACAGAAAACAACTTATTCTTTATATGTTAGAGATTTTCTTTATCATCCTGCCTAGCTGATTAGAAGATTTATTTATTCCTGATTAAAAAAATGCTTACTATGGAAAGCTTATGGTTTAATAAAGAACAGATTTATTTCAAAACTAATTAAACATCATTGAAAAAGTACAAGTTAGTGATTTTTGGGTGCTTTCTTCTTGCCTTAAATGTTTATCTTGCAAATGTCAAACTTCCGTATTGGATAAAATGTGATGTTAAACGTTTTTTTGCAAAACCCGAAAGAAAGAAATTATAACTCGCTCTAACCTTGTGAATATGGTGGGTTTTTTTCAAACGAAACGTTTCTTAATAATCGATCAGCCATTTTTAGCATTTCTAGAATATACAATTCTAATCACAAATTTAATTCCTTCTGCTTGGGTCGAGTTTGAAACCAACGCGATTAGTTCTAAATCAAGAATGCCAAGATAATGCAATCAATAGCTTTCTTATGAAAAAAACTTGGTAATATCTTCTATAATAAGGGAAACATTCGTCAAAGTATCTAAAGAAGAGAAGAAACACTTAATTTTTCTGCAATTGTAGAGATTTTTATTTAGCATTATTGACAGACAGACATTTAACACCCAAGGAACTATGGCTTACAGGTAATTGGATGGTTTTCTACTTCAGTTGCAGCAGTATCATTGCTCGTTGTCTTCGTCGCCAGTATACTCAAGGCGTAGCGTCCATAGTTGATTGACGTTGAAGAAAATATCACAAAAACAATCACCATTGAACTAATCAGTACTGTGAGAGTTCCAGTTCGGTATTCAAATTTTTTCATTTTTGCTGTACCAAAGCGAGTATAATCTGAAAATGTCAGTGTGTATGAAGAAGCAAAATGATCTTTTCGTGAAAATAATCTCCGTAACACTAGCAGCTATTTTTACCATTATATGAAAATTCAGATAAAGAACGCAAATGATGTGATGACACCGAGAGAGTCAGAATTCGGTACCATATGTTTTCTTGCTTCAAAAAAGAGAAATAGCACATGTTAACAGAGTATAGCATAGATAAAGACATTGTATGCCTAAACAAGAGACGAGCTGAGAGAAGAAGTAATGAATCAACATGCACCGTACTGGTTAGCTGAGATTTCTATATGTTTTGAAGACATCGGAAGAGCCTTTTCTTTACTTCTAGTGCTCAAGATCATCATTTATGCGTATGAATCCTACCCAGGTCGACGATTACGGACTTTGTATACGGCTGTAAACGACCGTATACGCTCCCCACACGACCGTAAACGGTCGTATTATAGCGTTTTACATGGTCCAGTATTACAGTCGTATATCGCCGTGTCGTGTACGGACAAATACGATCGTATATGGAGGAATACGGTAGAAAATGGAAGCCGTTTACGGATTTTGTATACGACGACCATAAATGATCGTTTTACTCTCCGTACATCGTCGTATTTCCCCATATACGACACGGAGATATACGATCGTAATACTGGACTATGTGTTTTACCGTATTTCTCCGTAAATGGTCGTTTACCACCGTGCTTGTTCGACCTGGGTAGCTTTTTCTCTCAATTCATGACTGGGTTTCGAAATTTTGGTCATAAGAGTAAAAAAATACAAGGCTTGTCAGCAAAAGTTTCTTATTTATTTGAGACGAAAGAGTAACAATCAGAATTTCGAATAATATTTAAGTAATCAAATTTTAACCTTAATGCTCTTCGTTTCACTTGTTTCTGTCTGTCTCATAGTTGATGTAGTTCCTTTTTACGACTTAACAAATACCAACTTCTGTTGTAGAGGTTCTAATTAACTTTTCAAAAATATAAATATTTATTCTACTGCATGTAGAGAAAAAAAATATGACTTGTCCATTGAAATAAATGTCTAACAAAGATGGTTAGGGGCTATTGGAAGGATGATAAATGCTTTCCGATGGAACACCTCCTAGTTCGCAAATGGGGATATTTCTTATTTCCACTTAGTGTTGCTACATGTATCTTGAGTAAAAGCCTTCAATTGAGAATGATATAGTTTGCAAGAAAATGATGATTGAATCATATGTAGAATAGAATTTTTGCAATCAAAGCAAATTCCTACATTAAAATTTCTACGTCAACACAGCTATACAAAATGTACTACAATTTGATACAAAACTATAGTCTTATGGATCACTTTTTCAATAAAAAAGTGATGGCTTGATTTGTCGTTTTGAAAATAAATTCCCATGTTAAAATATTTAGGATATAAATCAGATTACAATCAATTTTAACGATAATTGTTTTTTCATGGGTTCTACCAGAGATATAAGGTGGTTGTTCAGATTCTAATAATCAAGTTGAAATCAGAATGAACATAACTAATATAGAAAACGAGTATCATTTCTGGTTAAAATGAAAGCTTAGCAGAAGAAGAATAAATCTTGAGAAAAGCTTAGCATGGTCGCTTGAATAGAGCCCAAGCCTCCATGAGTTTTCTGTAGTAACACTAGTTCTATCGGCAGTACTAATGATTCTGATAGAAGAGTAGCTAGTGCTGATGGTATATATTACGCTTTCTTTGGTTTTTTGTTTCTTCCATCGGATCATTCCGATAAAAAGTACAGTTTTATATATGTATCGAAGCAAGCGAGAGAAGGACGAATAAATTTATAAGTAATAGTCCTGATCCTAGTGTAACATATTATAGTGATATACATAGCAAACGGCACCAGTTGTCAATAACAAGAAATATATTATGACACGGTGAAGAACGGAGTATAATGAGGGAACATATACCAAGAGAAATACAAGAGGATGGTAAGACAACGTCAGCACAGCATTGGTCTTCACAGGTAGGAAGTATATTCCATCATAGACTTCACTGTTATTGATTTGATATAAGAAATTAACATACAATTTCGAGATGGTACATATAAAACTATCACCTTACTATATAAAGATATAATATACACTTACTTAGTCGTTCATGTCATGAAAGAGAAAAAAATAGTTAACTTTCTTTCTTAAGTCGAACATATATTTGTTAGAAAAAAAAATGCAAGTCAGTGAAATTATGTCTTCAACATTTTTTAATTATTTCTCTACCTTCATTTCCATGAAGTCCTTAGGAAATTTTTTTAAATTTCAAATCTCATATTTTTTCTCTTTTTTTGTTGAAATCAGCTAACAGCTCGTACATGTGCGTAGATGCGAATGAAAAGAAAAGCGTTTCTGGTTCTGTCTTTTGCATAATTAAACATTGGCACATTGAAAACTCAATAGTAAAAGAATAGACGTTTCTTACAATTAGGAGAAAAAGAAAAAAGACCACTATAATTATAAAGTAAGAAATTATTTCTCATGTGATTAACGTATGAAAAGAATATTAATTTCAGTCTACGTATTGGGAAAAACATCATATTCAATATAAAAAGAGAAAGAGAGGAAACAAAATTAAAAGATCTATTAAGAATTCAAACATGCACGTGACACGAGACGAGGTTCTTGGAGGCAGTATGTAAAATCCGTACCTGCACCAGAAAAAACTTTGGTCTCATTTGGATATGCCATGAACATACTATTGCAGTACATTAATTCCGAGTATGATCCAAACCAATTCAACTGACGTTGCCGACGTTCAACAGAACCAATTTCATTGAACTATTCTATCACATAAATTTGTTCATGAATTATCATCTGATGCACCGATAAATATTTTATATAAAATCGGATGAACTTCGTTATTTATTATTGAATCAGTATATAGTTATTTAAAAACAAAAGGCACGACATATTTCTATCAATAGCAAATACTATAAGGAGTGACTAATGATGATGATGATGATGATGTGAAGCAAGAAGCAATAGCAAGTACTTATTATCGATAATTTTTTGTTCGATGTAAACTTAATAAAGAGAATCTACGAAACAATAATCATCAACAAGTAGCATTTGTCAAAAAAAAAAGAATTGTCATTGCTATTTTTCGTGAAACGACTTACTGCGTGCATGCTCTAGAAGAGAATACCACTGTTATTATAGAAACTTCTTAACGTCTCGATTGCTCCTGAAAAACACTTCAAATAAAAGTGAATATTTAATTATGATTAAGTGAGTATGTAATTCAGAGTTTTACTATTTCGTGAAGAATACAATTTTTAACCGAAAATCCTTGATGAATGCAATCATGTCAATAGACCGAACATATAGTACACACTATAAGAGTAATATAGGGCTGGCATTATATTTTTATTTCGCATGGGAAAAGTAGAATAAATTTAAACATCCTCAATTTAATACTGCGTTTGTGATTTGAAATCATATCAAGGGGGAAAAGCGATACTTCATCTACTTCAAAATGTTTTGAAGTACAATGAAAGTAGAATGGAAGTAAATGGAAGTACGCTGGAAGTACAATGAAGCATCTTGAAAGTTGAATTAGACATACACCGATTTCAGTTCTTGTCAATTCTAACGCCTAGAACCGACTGGAGTTGATTTTCCCAGTGAGGAAGAGGTTTTAAGAGAACATATTTATTTTCTCTCTTGGCTAACCATCGGTTAACGGAATCAGATTAGTTGACTAAGGAATCAGGTTTAACGCTTCGAGACAACCACTTCGGATTCAGATTTCTCTTCACTAATTGACCTAAGTAAAGACTACGCGCCATCCCGCTCACTAAACTATATATTTCTGAAACTTTCCATAAATGTTGGGTCCGTAAAAGTAAACTTGTGAAACTTGTTTTACTGCTGTAAACCTCTGCTTCCAAGTGTTTTCTAGAGATCAACGGTCAAAATTGATCCTCGGCCGTTGCTAACTTTTTTTCATTTTATACTTCAAAATGTAGAACTAGGGATTCTTTTCTTTTGCAGGAGTACTGTATAGGCCTTCATGTGAGTTAGTGGGATCTGAAAACATTTTCTCTCTTCTTTCTAGGGTCTCGTAAAGGCAAAAACCTCCGAAACCTTATCAGAAATTCTTTTGAAAACTCTGGATTCCACTGACATTCGTAAATTAATTAAAACACGTTTTTCTCATCCAAAGCACTATTGACGTATTCAATGGTTGAAAAGACATGTAATTATCTAGGATCAATTATATTAAAAGAATTAGTTGAGAGATCGGCTCCTTGAATAGAAAATAAACTTTGAGAGAATTGATAAAGAAGTTGAAAAATGTTGTTAAACACTAAATGGAGAAAAAAAATAATCCAAGAGAGCTTCATAAAATCTGGGATTCCCATCATACCAAACGTATAGAGAGACTTATGTACTCGAAAGTTTTGAATTTCCGGTACTAGGATAAGCAGGAGATAAGATTTTTAATCGCAGAGTTACATGCCACTATAAGTGCCTTTCCCAGGAGAAAGGTTACCGATCACTGTAAATCACCGTAACGTTACCGTAAATGGCTATTTGTACGCCGTAATTTACCTTAAACGACCGTAATAGTACCGTGTTTCACTGTAAACGAGGTCCATGATTTACGGCCCTATTCCCACCATAAGTTTGCCGTATTTGTATAGTATATTTTGACCACATACGGCCGTATTTCCGTTAGGACACCCTAGTAAATCATTGACCGCGATAGCGAATGTATATGTACCGTAAACGTTCCGCATTACACCGTAAACGTTCCGCATTACACCGTAAACGGTCAGATACGTACCGTATGTTTTCACCTAGGCTAGTGACCGAAAAACCTTTATAACTCATCACAGGCATCATATTTTCATATGAAAATTTGGAGACACAGGTAACTTGATACGCTGAACTACGATGGTAATATCAGTTTTCTGAAAAATTGCGAAAATGGAGAGTTTCTCAAAAAAACGCAGTTTAGTTACAAAATAAATGACTTAAAATGGAACGTCAACAACTGTTCAATCACATTTGAGTTGAAAATATTTGTATCTTTTATCTTCAAAGGCATTATGAATACGCTGAAATAAATGTTCGCAGATAGCTTAGTGTTATGATACATACCATTATTAAGTTGTGTTTTTTCTTGAATCCTCTGGCCCTCCTCAAGAACAGCAGAATAATTGATTTTCGAATGTCTACTTAAAAATTTACATTGACACAGACACCTACGAGAATAGCTGTTGTTTGAAAGTTTCTAATCTTGCTGTTGATCTAAAGGCTAGACGCATCTATTGCGAAGATGTGTATTTACATTGTTCAAGTAGAGCCGAAAATTTGATGAAAAACAAACGAATCAAGAGATCTGATACTTTCATAAAATGTTATTCCCCATCAGACTTATTTCTGTGTATAGCTTCAAGTCGAAATTCGAAAATCAATTATACTGCTGTTCTTGAGAATGACCACAGAATTCATGAAAACCCGCAACTTAATAGGGGTGCATTGTCTTAAGGATACGCTAGTTGCCAACATTTTTTTCACAGTATCCGTAACTCCTTTTGAGTTAAAAATGCACATAGTTTTAACAGAAAAGTGATTGAACAGTTGGTGAGCTTCCATTGTCAGAACAACTCAATCCCATGTATTTCCAGGAACCAACGACATATACACTGAAAATAAGTGTTTTCAATTCGTTGCGAAATTCGGAACCCTTTCAGAGGCTTTTTACATGGATACGAAACCATATAAAAGGCTTATCAAGTATCTAGGAATCTTTTTCATGGGTTTCCGACGTTTGCCCAAAAACGTTGAGAGGGTTCCAATTTTCGCAACAAATCTGGAGTCTTTTTAGGTTTCGTAGCTTCCACCAATCCTTTTTAGTTTCGGTAATGTGACCATTTTTGTTTTCAGTGTACTTGAATAAGAAACTTCAGTGCAATTTCCTACAACAAAAACTTAATTTCTTCAGGTTGAAAAGTGCCGACTGGTTCTTGCAGGAAAACACCGGAATATGCTTGGAGCTAGGCAGCAGGATTACAGTGAACAGATCCAAAGGGCACATTTATTCGGTTTTCCTCAGAATTGACGGAAACCGGACAAAGTCGAACGAACCCAGTCACCAGATCCGTTCACCGGATTACTGCTTCCATTCTTTGGCATTTTCTTGTCGGAAATGGTATCTTTCCTGTGGATTCCAGACAGAAATATAAGGATCTGTAGCGGGAACCATCGACGTCAGTTCGTATTTTTTCGAAAAACTTGATTTTCACAGAAATGTCAAGCAGCCTTGAGCCTAATAAAAAAATTCTTATTTTCTCTAGAAACCATTTCCTCGTTTAAAAATATTTTCGCAGTTTTCAGAAACTGACTTCAGATTAGGAATTACCGACCTCGATTTCCTATCGTCAACCTTTATAGAAAATCGTTATTTACTGAAAAACCCCTTTCTTTATTCATATGACCAAACCCTGTGAATTCCTTGTCAAATCCTAATCAATTCTAGTCAACACCAAGTCAAGTTAATTGTAAGCCAAAAATCGGGTTTCGAATTGTTCGGAATTGGAATAGATGATTGCGTACCAGGGAGTATGATGGAAGTACGATGGAACAAAGATCAAAGTAAGATGGAAGTAGGCACTCCCCATGGGGAAACAATTTTTTCAAAAAATTACGAAATAATCGATTAAAAATCGATTATAATCACACGATTGTAATCAATAATTTAAGCGGTAATTGCAAATTGTTGAATAGAAACAAAAGTGAAATTAGAATGATAACAAAAGAAAGCTTTTTTTCTTATTCTGATATCATGTTCTGTCATTATGTTTTCTGTTTTTGACTTACCTAAATTTCTTCTTACTATTTTAACCACATCTAATGTGTGCTTTCTTTATTCAGATAGACTACAACTTCATGTGAGTGTTGCTTGATTTTTTGTCGTTCTTCTTTAAAAGCAAACAATGCCAAGGCAGAAAAAGCGATCCGTACATATTACTGATGAGTCAGAACGGTCATTGTAATTAATTTTTAATGAATTATTTCCTTTCCTGTATTGTAAAACAATTTGTTACTGAAGTTTCGCTGTCGACAGAAAAAATCTTCAGAAATTTATTGATGATGAAGAAGATGTGATTTCTCAATACTATGCAGTAGAGGAAAAGAGGAAAAGCGAAGCACGATCAAAATGATCATAACCCCTGCCGTCTTTTTTTCCTCTCCTTCTCTTTTATTTTTCTTTGTCGTTTTGTAATATGTAGAATGTGGAATGGAATGAATAAAATATGAAACTATTTTCTCTCATCCAGCTATCTCCATCTTCCGTTCCACTACCTATGTACTACAAAAATAAAAGCAAAAGAGAAGAAAAAAGGGAAAGGGAGCAGATGATTCAATTTGATACAAAGGATTCAACGGTAGGGCCTCGACCCTAAATCCAATGATTATTAAATTGTATCTTGATGAAACCTGATAGTATCTGATAGGGTCCCGCAGTTTGAATTTTCTTGCTTCCTGTTTCCCATTCTCGTAAAAAAAACATAATTTATTCTCTTTCCCATTTCCCGTACCCAGGCGGACATTTAACGGGTAGAAAACCGTTTTGACGCGTTATTGTTACGTTCATGGCGTTTTAACACGTTGAAACATGTTTGTGACAAGAATGTGCATTTTAAAATCGTTTTTACAGTTTAACTTAAAGTAGTTCGTAAAAAACGGTTGAAAACGACCTAATTTCAGTTTTTTGATCAATAAAATCGTTTTAACAAAAATTTTCTGTTTTAAATTTATCGGTCGGAATATTAAATTATTGTATCAATTGATATATCATTTTAATATATCAATCTATAGTCAGCTCGTTTATTTTATACACCAAGAAGATGAAATAAAAGACAAAATTCTGTAATACAACACTTTGACAATAAATGACGTCGAAATAATGAAAAAATTACAGTCATTTCCAGAATGGTGCGTGAACGAGTATGATTGGAACTTCCTTCATCTTCCTCTTTAAAGTTTGTTTTAGAATCTTTTTATGCTTTTGTTGATGAAGGTGTAGATGGATACTACCAATATCTTTGCTAATGAAATTCCATTATTTTGCACTCAAATCTTTTTCAGACATAAATGATGATGTAGTGTGCTGATTAATATGTGAAAAAAACTAGAAAATCAACCTTGAATCCGACTCTGATAGACTAAAATCTCCTTTAAACGATAATGTTCAACCAGCAGTTGATTGAAATCATGATGAGTGAACTTTGACATAGTTGAATCCCTTGAAGCGATTAAAAGCGGGCGCGCTATAATACAATTAAAAAATAAACTAAAGTATCTAGTGTTTTAATCGAAAAGAATTTTTTATTCTTATTTCCATTGAAGTTGCTCTTTGTGAACGACGAAGAAAACTTTTTCAAGTGTATACATTCGTATTTACCTTCATTTCTGAAATTTAACGTACTTAGAGAACAATTATGTTTGTCGAATTCACAAGATTATCTATGTTAAAGAAAATGTTATCGATTTATTCATGTTTTCGTATACGAATAGAAGGCAGGTAGAATTCTAAATAATTCATACTTCTATTTACAAAAAAACCAGGATGCTGCCAAAAATTGTCAATATCCCACTCTCAGAGAAAACTACAATTCACATAAATATGCTGAAAAAGTCATAATATAAATAGGGAAAATACTAGAATTGATCCGTTCACATCTTAAAACAATATTAGCGTCGAAAATATGACTTGAAAATATTTTGTATAAAATTATTTTAAATGTTTTAGCATAGAAATATTAAAACTTATTTTAAATATAAATTCTTGTAATTTTAATTTCTTTAAGTTTAAAAAGCGCATACTTAATTCAAGATATATAGACATTTGATTTGTGTATTGATAACAGTATACCTGACTCAATGGCACGAGGTGAGTGAAATACAAAGTCCCTAGTTCGAATCTGATCTACACCAGAATAATTAAAATTCATTTTCAATAATAGAAAAGCTTTCCTCGAAACTATCATAAATACATTTCCCGATATCTATTGAAAACAAAGTGTTTCAAGTCCAGCGAAAATATGTGAAGAAAATAAAGATCGTGTCGCAGCGTAGATTTCAGAGAAACTTCTTCTTCGTGTGCGTCTACATTTTTTTCACCAGTTTTGCAATCGTCAATAAAAAAGTTAGTTACATTATCGTTTATGAAATATTTTTCGACCGTTTATTGACATTTTAATGAGAAACACTCAAATCGTTAAAGATGTTTGATTAGTAGCCAAAAACGCGTTAAAATACTTGAAATGCGTTAAAATAAGATTTTTCGTAAACAATGATTAACGCGTTTTTGGCGACTAATCAAACATTTTTAATGCTTTACATATCTATGTGTCTAAACGCCGTTTCACCCGCTTCCTTGTCTGCCTGGGTAGTGAGCGCCCACCACTATAACCATGGATTGTATACCATTGATCGAATTATTGTGGAGCGATCTATCTACAAAATTGTATATAAACTAATATTATTTTCAGAACTATAGATATCAATTCGTTTTAAAACAACCTTGAAAGTCCCATCACTCAGCCAATGCTCAGAGTTTGACAAATGATCAAGCTCGTAACCAGAAGATAATATAATCATCCTTTGATCAGGATCTTCATTTTCATAGAGCTATAGAGCCGAATCCCATCGTTAGGTACTCTAAGGTCATCAGGAGTACATATATCAGCCAATGATTTTGGTCTTGGTAGCTGTAGCTCATGTCAGTTTCTTTTTCCGTTCAATAGTTCACTGTGAGGATGAATAGTTCGGAACAGCTGTACCCTCACTTTTACTCATACTTAACAATGCCTCTTTAATAATGCGTCAAAATAGATTGTGCGACGTTTCTGCACCCTCTGTGACTTTTGCTTTCAACTGAGTTGATAGTGATTCTTGAGGATTTGGTGCATGAACATGATCTGTTACTTAAATGTATTTGGTATCATCAAACCTCACACTACCTCCATAACAAATTTTACAAATTCATCCAATCAATTGGAATCTATTCCCACGTCAATAACGAAAACCATTCGGTGGTAGTTGCTCTTTGCCTCTTGAGGGCTTAACGATTGACATTTTACAACAGTTACAGAACGAGGTGGCTGGTAACCGAGGCCAAGTGAAAGAATGATACATGAAATGCTAAAAAATCTTCCTCCTCCAAACAAAATCGTCTCATATATGAATGTGAATACGAAGGAATAATTCACTTCATGAAATGTCGCAGGTTTACACGAAATTTGAAACTTCATCTACGAGTACGATAGTTCTTGATTCTGTATCTTCATTTACACATCAATGACGATTCAAAAGACAAGAGTTCAACTCTTGGGAGCGCATGTAGAGATGCAGCAATGAAAAACGCAAAACTGTAGTTAACAGTAAAGCTAAATTTTGACGAAATCAGCAACAACTGAAAGAATTTCATGATCAACAAAACAAGAAAAGCGATGTACCGCCCTGCGTGTTTCGGTCAAATATATTATTCTTTTGCTACGTCTAACAAATAGTGTCTATCAAATGATAGACTGAGTCCCTTTTATGAAACGCTATGTGAGATTTTGATTAATTGAAAAGATAGTAGTCATCTTTTTGACATATAAATCTCATGTTGTTCATGTGGTAAGATAATCAATTTTGTTGTATCAAACCTCAGGATTTTTTAATAGGTGTATTGGCAATTGTCTGTAATTGTCCAGAACGAAGCTGCCCAATAGGATGCTATAGAATGTCGGAAAGGGCAGTTAAAATATTACGTACTTAGACTTCTGGTCATTTCAATTCCCCAAAAATCAAAAGTAATTTTTGGTTGACCCCTACCAAGGACTGGAACCGGTCTGGACCGGGCTATTTGAAAAAGTTAATGGGGCGGGTAGACGCCAGAATTTCACTGATTGAAAACTTTCAGAAGTCAGCTTTATTAATCTTATGTTTATCCATAAACACTAAGATGTCACAAGTTTTTCTGTCAGAATGGGAGAAAATTGTTTAAAACATGTTATTTTAATCAATGTTTTCAGATTCCTTTTAAAAAGATTCATTATGCTGAGTGTCTTTTGCATGTGCTGCTAAACTGCATGTATTTCAAATCTAAAGCCATTTCTTCTAAGTCTTTTTTCCGAAAAATACGACATTTTTTCGCCAGTATTTGCCGGAAATTCAGGGGTACGACATGCGACTCTAACCGATCGATTGGATTTTTCAGCCGGCCTGATCAGACTGGTGTGCCATTTCCTAATCAGGTGCCACCCCCAGCTGTTAGTTTTAATTATATTTCATCAACTGCTGAAATTCTCTACAAAATTTTTCCAAAGTAATACTCCACAGCCGAACTTTGTCTTAGAAGCTTGATGAGAAATACGTAGAGTTTCCAGATGTCTGCATTCTTTATGTGACTAACTAATTCTTATTGCTTGGATAGCTCTATCTAACTATTAGTTAAATGATCTAATAGCTGGCGTTGAGTTGATCAGTTTCTACCAACATTGACCATGGGATACGTTTTTCAAGCAGTGAGTTCCACCGTTTTCTGTCATGTTTGCCCGAATTTCACCGATTTAAGATCGATTTATAATCAACCGGATCGGTTTGATTTTTTGTCCGGCCTGCCAGGATCATTCTAAAAATTTCTTATTGGTTCCTGCTCTGCCCATACAAACTGATTACGTCATCATTGAGAAAATTTTTCTTGATGAAGGAAACTTCCATTCATAAGGGATGCAATACTCCTATGTTTTCGCTTGTGTAATCTATGGAGAACATCTCAACCCTCAGAATCAAGAGTAAGAATTCGAAGATCTTGTTACCCTAAAAAGTAATTACGTTATACTTGAGCTAGCCAAAAGTGTCTGAATCCCGGTACGCCAACCAGGCTCGCGATCATTCCGACATCCGACAACTTCCTATTGGAATCCAACACCCAGGGTTGTGTTAACTACCAACGAATTTCTATCGTATCCGATATTTTCACAATAGGATCCAACGGAGTTCAAGAATCGGATCAGCAGTCCACAGACGTCTGTTAAATCTTATGTCAAATTTTTCAGCCGTCAAACTTCTCTATATTATTCGCCATATAATTCTTGTACTCTTCACAAATAATATCAATGTGAATGTCAATATGATATTTCCCAATCTTTTTACTATCTTTTTCCCGCTTTGCAGACACATGCATAACAAAACATTAATTTTCTCCATGACACTGTTTATTTCATGAAAGAGAATCAGAAAAGAGAATAAAACTTGAAACAAATCGATGGAAATTGCTGACTTGAGATTAAAAGACTAATAAATAATTGAACAATACAAAAAGAATGAAGTAAACTACTGAACTATTGAAATTAACGATGACCGTCCTGATCATATATAAGTGACTCAAATACTAGTCCAAAAATGATCGTCTCGTGATTAATAGGTAGAATATATCAGATTAGAATAAAAGAGAGAAAGTGTGCGAAAAAAATCAAAATAGTCCATCGTTACGTGTCTTGTGCTTCGCTTTCCCCTAGCTTATGTAAACGATGTAAATGAGGAAGGGTTTCGAATAGATATTTTGTGCATTGCCATTGATTGGATTGATATGGACACATGACGAATCAATGAACGTCTGGAATGCGTAGCCAGTTCTGTACGTAAACTTAGGTGGATAGTATCCATTTGAGGTGTTCATGAACACCGAAAAACTCACCAGATTACTGATAGCAATTCCATGAAGGACCAATATGTCGCAGATTGCTACAAGTATGGTGCCAGTGATATATTTCGTTGTAAGTGCCCCACTCGTTGCGCCGATTGTACTGGCTCCACGAGCTGGGCTAGTACTAGGGCTGGCACTTTATCTTTATTTCACTTTGAAAAAGTAAAGTAAAGTAAAGTATTTCCCTTCACTTTACTGAGTAAAGTAAAGTAAATCACTTTACTTTATTGGATAAAGTAAAGCTGGATCACTTTACTTTAGTTGGTAAAGTAAAGTTAGACAGAAATATTTTGTATAGATAGATCAAAAACCAAAATTTCTCAACTTTACTTTTTCGGGTAAATTTAAAAAAGCTTTACTTTACCAAGTTAAGTAAAGTTCAACACTTTACTTTATCCGGTAAAGTAAAGATAAAGTGCCACCCCTAGCTAGTACGTGAGTCCCAGGATTTCGTATCAGCTGAAAATGTTCCAAAAACATTCAACAATTAACAAGAAAATGGAACTTACCAATGGCACTCTGTGGTCCAGTACTGGCTGTAGATGATGAGCCAAAAAGGCAAATGAAAATCACGGGAAGCAAGTTGTACACAAGAGCCATTAGTAGATATGTCGTATGTATCAACGAAAGATAAATTTGGAGCGAAGTACCAATAAATTTATAATGTAATTGACGGGAATTCACTCAAGAAACGATGAGTACAAGTCGGAAAAAATTTTAAAAAGTTTGTTTTTCTTTTCATACATCGCATTCAAACGAACCGATGGCTGGTGAATCAAAGACGTCCATTGCGTTTTGCACGGAGACGGGGGATTTCCCATTCGGGAGGATAGAAATGTGAAAATACTTTTAGTTTAACACGTCCTCAACATTGTGACAATGAATTAGCAACAATACGTATGAGTCTTGATCGGTGCATTTTTTTCGCGCAATCCATAAATATAAGTAAAAACGATGCAAAGGTAGTACCTTTGGGTTATGATAATCGTGATGGTCGGAAGTGATTTTTTATTCACCTGGCAAACTATTGCAGGTTCTGCATTGAAAATGGGGACTCCCCGTCGAAAACAGTACAGAGGTCCTTGATTGACACCTCATCACTACGCTTGAATGCGGTGTATGAAAAGAAAAACAAACTTTTTAAAATTTTTTCCGACTTGTACGCATTGTTTCTTGAGTGAATTCCCGTCAATTACATTATAAATTTATTGGTATTTCGCTCCAAATTTATCTTCCGTTGATACAGACGACATATCTACTAATGGCTCTCGTGTACAACTTGCTTGCCGTGAATTTCATTTGCCTTATTGGCTTGGCTCATCATCTACAGCAGTACTGGACCACAGAGTGCCATTGGTAAGTTTCATTTTCTTGTCGATTGTTGAATGTTTTTGGAACATTTTCAGCTGTTACGAAATCCTGGGACTCACGTACTAGCCCAGCTAGTGGAGCCAGTACAATCGGCGCAACGAGTGGGGCACTTACAACGAAATATATCACTGGCACCATACTTGTAGCAATCTGCGACATATTGGTCCTTCATGGAATTGCTATCAGTAATCTGGTGAGTTTTTCGGTGTTCATGAACACCTCAAATGGATACTATCCACCTAAGTTTACGTACAGAACTGGCTACGCATTCCAGACGTTCATTGATTCGTCATGTGTCCATATCAATCCAATCAATGGCAATGCACAAAATATCTATTCGAAACCCTTCCTCATTTACATCGTTTACATAAGCTAGGGGAAAGCGAAGCACAAGACACGTAACGATGGACTATTTTGATTTTTTTCGCACACTTTCTCTCTTTTATTCTAATCTGATATATTCTACCTATTAATCACGAGACGATCATTTTTGGACTAGTATTTGAGTCACTTATATATGATCAGGACGGTCATCGTTAATTTCAATAGTTCAGTAGTTTACTTCATTCTTTTTGTATTGTTCAATTATTTATTAGTCTTTTAATCTCAAGTCAGCAATTTCCATCGATTTGTTTTACGTATTATTTGATCAACTAGTAGAAAAATAAATAGGATAAAAACAAATAAAAGTGAAAAGTGAAAATAAAAGAAGAATATAATGCTTATCAAATTGAGAATGGATCTCACGTGAGGTTTCGATAGCCAAGGTACTCTTTATGAGACTTCGCGGTGTATTAATATTCTTTTACTGTTTATTCCTTTTCTTTTAGATACTAAACATATCTTGGTCAGACGGTAGTTTGGCTATACTGGGAGGACATATATATTATTTTTCTCTCACTCCGTCCCTCCATCATATGCACAAGTCGATATTCGTTTCTCATTTGTTTCCAGATTTTTTTGGTGGTGAGAAATCTGTGAAGATTCTGTTCAGTCCTGAAGTTCAGCGAACACCTTGTCTATCGACGGAAGAAAAATATTAATAGTCTTACCAGAGTTACACGAGAAATATCTGTCAGACATTTTTAAGATATATATAAATCATCAACACTCATGTTATCGTGTGCTGTTCCAAAGAAATATAAACCGATAAGATGATGAAATGCATAAAAACTAAGGGGGAAAGCGGATTCCGTTCACCACGTATACCGTGACAATCCACACAATCCAGAGGATACAGCGGCGATCCACGGGCTGCGTACGATACGCACGATACACTGTGGATACCGAGCTTAAGAGTTTTCCCAATGAAAAAATTCAAAATATACAGGATATTTGTAATATAAGTACGATGAGTCGATGCTGATGAAAAATTTCATCCGATCTGAGACAGTTTTTAGTGTTTTTTTAATTATTTGTGTCTGCCACGAGCACATATTTTTATCAATTGAAATGCATTCAATGTAAGAGGAATAACAATTCTAATTGCAAAGTGCCACCTAAATCTACTTGCTCAACGTTCATTTGATCTGTAAAAAATATTTGACGGAGCAGATGGGTACAGTAAAACCACTCTAATCTGAACACTGTAGGTACTTTTAAAAATCGTTCAGATTAGCAGCGTAATCACAAAGGAGGGCGTTTGTAGAAATATAGAGATTTTCCGAATTTAATGGCACTATTAGTTCGCTTCTGATGATCTGTTGTAGTTTACTTATATAAAAAAAGAATTATTTCACAAGATTTCCATAAGATTCAACAGGTACATGCTTGAAATAATCCAGAATAGATCTTTGTTTTGATAAATTAGAATCGAGGAATGCATCTGTTAGTTTAGACTGTAATTGTATAATGCACGAATGTTATTCTGGTCAGTTTTCTTAATGAAAGAGTGTGCCAAGGAAAACAAAATGTACGGTACCCTAATGAAACAGAATTTACAGACTGTTCTATATGCTGCAGAAAAGACCAGTGTGTAACGCTATACCCACTAAAATTTAATTCTATACTTTGTTTTTAAAGTTTTCGAACGTTTATGCTGCGAAGGAATTTATCTATTGGTTATGGTCAAGATGTGAACGAATCAGAGTTTTTGGTGAATGCGTCAGCTGATATCTTTTATTCAGTCAAACCTCTTTTTCTTCATTGATTTAAAAGCATTTTACTTTTATGTATTATCAAACTTCATGCGGTTGTTAAAGTGGAATATGAAATAAAAGTTTTATTTTGTGAAAAGACACCAGTTTTATGCTTCTCGTACACTTTGCACAACTTGATATACAAAACAATGTGTACAGATACATGGTGTCCTAAAAAACAAAATGTAACCGTGCATCCTATTTCGGATTCCTATTAAGAACATCGATTTGAATCATCTCATTCGTTAAATGATGGAGCATTATCAATAATGCTTTGAAACTGTGAACCGAACAAAAGCAAAGAATTTTTCAAAATTTCTCTCTCGGATCTCACCATTATTCAAGAAAATCAAGGATTCAGTTCATCATCCACATATGATATCGATTATGTATATTGTCTCTTCGTGTTCTAATAGCCAATCATAGAATGAGTCAATTGAATGCATTCCAGGTCGACGATTGCGGACTTCGTATACGGCTGAAAACGACCGTGTACGCTCCCTACACGATCGTATACGGTCGTATTATAGCATTTTACATGTTCCAGTATTACGGTCGTATATCGCCGTGTCGTATACGGGCAAATACGATCATATACGTAGGTATGCGGTGGAAAATGGAAACCGTTTATGGATTTTGTATACGACGACCATAAACGATCGTTTTCTCTCCGTATATCGTCGTATTTCCCCGTATACGACACGGAGATATACGATCGCAATACTGGACCATGTATTTTACCGTATTTCTCCGTATACGGTCGTTTACGACCGTGCTTGTTAGACCTGGGATAATTTTAACTCAGTGGTAGATGGCGCTGTCTACAACCGTTCATATTATACGGGATTGATTTACATGGTAGGGACTGAAAAAAGGCGTTCACAATCAGAATGTCAAGGTGATCATAAAGGAGGGGGTCAAAACCAGCAAAATTCAGTCGGTCGGACCGGAGGGTATTCAGTATAACAGGGTGATCACTTACGAGGGGTTTTCACTAAAAGTGGTTATACCAAGGGGGAAACGACGAGTTGTGAGTTTGTGATTTAAAATGAGTTTAGCTGATTTTGATGATTTAAAATGAGTTTGGTGATTTAAAACGAGTTTAGCTGAGTTTGGTGATTTAT
>OENT01001308.1:3934-48553 GCA_900239685.1 Rotaria macrura | reverse complement strand
GATGAAAATTAAAAAAGTTATTAAAGAAAAAAGACAAAGTTTTGAAAAATGTAATTGATTTGCCCCAGCGTACTCTATCTATGACGTAATTAGTTTTCCTTTTATCTATTGCGAATAACAACGCTGTCAGTAGAAAAAGGTGAAACATGTTTCATCATCAATCTTCATATTGATGTATCATGCTTATAATGTAGAGTACAAACGACTTTTTTCTACATACCGTGAATGAAACGTGTATCCATCAAAGTTAATTGAATTTCTTTTTTATAGATGTCATCTATTCATTCGATATATATATGAAACAAAACTTAACGAAAGAAAGTTATTGTTTAGTCTTTTCGATTTCAATACAACAAGGTAATTGTCAGGGTAAAGAAAGGTTTTCTCTCACCATCATCCCCCGTTTTTTTTTTCGACTATCACAGAGACACAGTTTTCTTTGATAAAAAAAAATATTGGCCTTGATTAATAGAGCACACAAAATGAAAAGATATGCATCACTATTCAGGGGTGCCTGTTTAACAAGTATATATCCTTTTATTTCAATCTAGTCATTCATTTAACGAGAAAGAAGAACTAATAATGGCAAGTGACGATAGAGCATCTTTAAAAGACCATCATCATCATCATCATCATCACAATTCCAATCGTCGATTTTTTCAAACGAAAACGTTTCGTTTATTGTCCATGCTTTCATTAACCTTCACATATTTTGGTGTTGAACTTGTTGTTGGTGAAATAACCAATTCTGTTGCATTAGTTGCTGATGCATTTCATATGCTATCGGATGTTATATCATTAGTTATTGCTATAGTTGCTGTCCGAATATCTAAACGTCGTTCAGGTATAAATACATACGGATGGGTACGTGCTGAAGTTGTCGGTGCAAATATCAATACTGTGTTTCTTCTTGCTCTATGTTTAACTATTGTCTTTGATGCTATCAAACGTTTTATTCAACCTGAACCTATTGAAAATGTTAATTTATTATTAATTGTTGGTTCCATTGGTTTAGGCATTAATATTATTGGACTTTTTTTATTTCAAGGATTTCATGGCCATTCGCATGGTGGTGGCAGTTCGCATGGACATTCACATGACAATAATACATCGAATCAAACAGTTAGAAATATGAAAGCATCTATTGACATAAACGATATACCCGAACTAGATGAAATGTCGAATAAGTTCGAAAGACACAGTACACGGGCATTACAAGAGGTAAGATTTGACTCATAGTTTAAAGATTCTTTGAAACTATTTTACTAATAATCTAGGCTATTGCTGAATGTGCACATCAAACTGATGAACAATCAGACATAGCTATTGATATCGATAATAATGATATTGCTGGTGATGATGATACTACTACTGCTAATAATAATAATCACAATCATCATCACAACCATGTTAGTAATGATGTTAAAATAGATAAATCAAAAAAGAAAGGATCAATGAATATGCATGGAGTATTTCTACATGTATTAGCCGATGCACTTGGCTCAGTAGTTGTTATAATTAGTGCATTATTAATTAAATTTGTTCCACATGATCCAGAAAATAGAAAACATTGGACCATTTATATTGATCCAACTTTGTCCGTTATTATTATTGTTATCATAACAATATCTACGATTCCATTGTTCAAAGAAACATCATATATTCTACTACAAGCATTACCGAAAAATCTCGAAATTCATGGAATAAAAACACAACTATTAGAAACTATTCCCGAGATTCATGGTGTACACGAATTACATATATGGCGTTTAACGGATGATAAAATTATAGCTAGTGCACATTTAAATCGTAAAACTCTATCAAATTATATGTCTGTTGCTGATAAAGTTAAAAAATTTTTTCATTCAATCGGTATACATTCTGTTACAATACAATATGAATGTGATGATGATGCTATGAATACGAATCGACGATCAACAACAACAGCAACAGCAACAGCAACAGCAACAGCAACAACCACATTATCAAATCAAATGAATTCTAATGACGAAGAAAAAATTCCTGGTGATTGTTTACTTCGTTGTGAAAACGATGAATGTGATACTCAAACATGTTGCACAAAAAGTTCAGATCGAACAAATATATTATTAAATAATAATATCGATAGTAATAATACTGTAGAAGTGTTTTCCATTAATCTGCCAACTAGTTATGAAAATCCTTTATTTACTCAAACATCAAATGAACCATCGATTAAAGACAAAGTTTGAAAAAAAAAACTGATTTAGTTTTGTTTTGTTTTGTTTTTCATTGGATAACTTTTTATGTATAAATTTGGTTGTGTCCAAATATCTTGTTAGAAAAATTTTCATATTATATCAAGAAATCATGAACTTTACGGTTTAGTCATGAGTTTAGATAAAGAATTTTCGATAACAAGACAAAACAATATAACATTATACAACGATGACAGCTTCATTGTGATATATATATGCGAAATGATTATTGATCATTTTATGATGACAAAAAAGATATGACGATTATCAATTCATTTAAAACAAAGGAGTACAATTATCGAATGAATGCTTTTTTCTTTTGAACAACTTAAGAGTCTATTCAGTAGATTTCAAATTACGATGGATATTAGAGGTTGAAGAAATGCTCTCTATATACTACTAGTCAGTAGATTACAAAAAAAATTCGTTATTTAACCTGCAAATATTGAAATGTAGCAGTCCCTTGCGTATAGTTATAATCTCAAATCATGTTCTAGTCTGAATTGGAATGAGAGAAATCATTCGACGCTCAGTTATAGTGACAATCTTACTTTAAAAATGAACACTACGGCGAGTTTTGTCGAGAATGATCAGCTAAGAAGGAGTGTACATCAGAAATCGATTCTATATTTTAACGAATCTTGTTTTTCAATATTTTCTCTATTAATTACTGTTATGTGTACTTCTTTCTCCAATTGAACATGAGGATATAGTAGACTAGGACAGAAAACATTATCATGAAACCTGTTTTTAGAATAATATCGACATTTCTAGTACGAGCAGTAATTAATGAAAACAGAATTCATCAGATGAACTTTAACAGTACGATACATCAAACAGATGTAATACGAACATTCGATGTTGATAAAATCAAGAAATACTATTTAATGCATCGATTTGAATACAAATTAGTATGGTCAAGGAAAATAATCTACTGATATCGATCATTAAAAGCATCATCATAGTTTCCCATAGATTCATAAAAATTGATTTATCGATTGAAAAATAATTTATGATACTTCATTTTAAATAACACCTTTTTATTGTGATAAAAGAATAATTCAACTAAATCTAATCAAAGAGTATTACTACCATGATTTTATTCTCTATGTACAACAGCTGCTAGCATACATTTCTGTTATTAATCAGAACCTAAACAAGAGAAATCTTTGTTAAGTAATACCGAATGGGCATCTCAAATAGGCGAATGATTATTTTGATAATCGACGATATGCATATGTAATATACGAGGATCGCAGTGAATTATGTCAAAAAATTAGGAAAATAAACAAGACACGTTTTGGAAAGAGATCAGGATGTTATCAAAACTTATTATGATACTATTGATCGGAATGAAACTTGCAGAAACGTAAGTGACCCATTAATAGTGCATTGAAATTAGTATATCAACTCATTGCGAAGAAAAATCTCGCGTTTCAGTTTTTTTCTTTTCGTTCGTTGTCTTTCGTAGTCGCTTTCTATTGCACAGACACGCGATGTTCGGACGATAGTATTCTTAAATTTTGGATTTTCTCTTTTTTTTCTCTAGTCGAAATCGAATTTTTATCAAAGAAAAGATCGTAAACGAATAGATAAAAATCTGCTTTCTCCTACTTTTAAAAATTACAGATCCAATTTTTCGGCACCAGATGATTTCCTTGTAGTACGTCTGCCTTCCACTCTTATATAAATCCACTATTTTATAGATATTCAGTTAATAAAATAGTTCTTTAAAAATTACACGTTTTTGAATAGGAGCAAAAACAGTTATAAAATTTCACAGATTAGGTAAGAAAATTTTTACTTTAACTTCACTTTTAGCTACTCATCGCCAATAAGTCAATGTCAAATTATGCAAAAGATAATAAATAACAGCAATATGAATTAGTGAATCTTGATGCTGCTGATCGGAAATGAACTACTTATACTGAGGACGAGTGATAAGAAAAAGAGTTAAAGATAAAAAATAAGTGAATCACTTAATATATTAGAATAAGAGAGTACGAGACTTGGCGCATTCATAAACATTCGGATACTATAAGATATTGGTACTGATAAAGTACTTGTGACTATCGTTGACGATAGAACAGTTATTTTGAAAAATTAATTAATTCGAAATAATCGAATCGTAAACTGATCACAAAAAACGATTTATTCAAATGAATAAAAACTTTGAAAATCACTTTTTCTATGAAAAGTGATCTACAAATATTGTCATGAAGACTTTAAGAAATGTATAAACTAATAAAATAACAGGTAATGACAACGTGTCAAGACTTCCGCAGAGATAAATCTTGACATATGCTGAGAAAGTCAGGATTTTCAATCAAGAAACAGGAAAAGCTTAAAAACTCAGGAAATTAGTATTAGTGTGACCCTTGTATAATATGTCACACAGCTGCAAGGAAAAGCTTTAGTTCATCAATGTCATTTAGTGACGATGGTAACTCTTCCAGGGATTTTAAAATTGTAGTATAACCTTCATTATATCTCTTCTGTAAATGTTGGAACAGTAAAACGTCAACATATTTGATGTAATTCTACCAGACGACTTGTGTTGTTCATACAATGAACAAGAAAGCCTATGAAAGTTTTTTTCTCCTTCATTATATTGGAACTAAACTGCTACCGATCAATATTGCGCTATCTGATCTTTTTAACTGAAGTACTTTAAAATTGTAAGATCAAATTTTGGCAATAGTTCAAACATGAGAAACAATAACTTACTGATGAAAATTCTGTTGGATGCTTTTCAGCTAGACGTTTAGCTAATAATTTAATCGAAAATAGGGCTGTTTGCGCTGTTTGTTCTTGTTCACTTGTTGAATATTTGTTGACAATCGATAGTAAACTATCAACATGTGGTAAAAACAATGCGATCTAAATAATAATAATAAATACAGTTCAATGTAAACATCAAAGTCGTGACTAGAATCTATCTCATTAGACTTTGGCATTATGCAATCAAATAAGATCTCATCGATGAAAATTTACCTCACTTTCTGGTATGAAATCATCTTTCAAACGTGTATTTAATATATCTAATGTTTTTCTTTGTAATTTTTCATTTGTCTGTTGTTGTTGAAGTAGTTTCGATATAATATTGACAAACATTGAACCATTCAATAATGCAATAGTTTTATGTAAACAATCATAAATTTTATTCAATATGGATTTATTATAACGACTTATATCAATATCGTCTTCGGATAATTTATTAGCCCATAGTAAGCAATGCAAAATTGTTTGAATCAATTCATTCAAATAATTGATTTCATTTTCTTGATGTAGACCATTCTTAATCTATATCGAAAAATAAATAAATAAAAGAACTTCGTTCGATTCGTACTGATAAAAATTTACCATTTTAATAAAAAATTCAGCCGAAAGTAGATTATTCACAAAAGCTAACAATTGATATTTAAATACGTGAATATGTTTTGTTGTATATAAACGCAAATCAATTAAATGTGAATATGTCGATGGAGTCGATTGATTTTCTTTGAGGAAAAGAAAATAAGAAAACAATAGAATAATTTAATAGTTTTGGTTGTGTCATAGAAAAAAAAATATAAGAATATATTCTTTACTCGCTATTTGATCAGGTAGATTTAATAGAACATTCAATATACGTGTAAGACTAATAAGTATAGTTGATGATGAAAATTGATTGAAACTATTCATCATTTGTTCATTAGCATCGATTAAAGATTTCTTAATAAACAAATACAATAGACAATACGGTAAAAGAATTATCTCTTGTTCCTTTTTTTTTTGATTACTTTCAATGTTTCTTCATTTTTTCTATTTATTGGTGATAGAAGAACCGAATCAAACAATTGAATCGGTGCAAACCAAAGACATTCCTCTTGACCAATGGATTCCATCAGCATACGAAATATATCTTGACGACGATGTGCTGGTATATGTGCTAACGATGTTACGAAAACGTGTGTAATCTTAGCAAGTATTGGTCGACGTTGTTCAAGATTTTTCTCCTTTAATTATTATTTAACGTGTTTATATTTCAAATAAGATAAAAAGATTAAATTTACTTTATATAGAGATGGTATAACCGTTTTTATTGTTTTCTCCATCACTTGATAACTGTATAAATCATCTTTACGTACAAGACGATCACCAACAAAAGCAAACATTGCCATGATCATACTAATTAATTTTTCCTAGATTCAAAACGAAATGAAAATCATAAAGTTTATTAGCAAAGCAATAGAATGTTCGTACATATTGGTTTCAAAGTTTTATTTTTAATGAAATAGACAAAATAATAGTGACGATATAACTTACAAACAAATCGAAAATAATTCAGTATGTTATTCACAAAATGATTTCATACTGGTGAAGTTTAGATTCATGATACTACAGACTATGAGGAACGGTGCTCCTCCCGGCAGACATGATCACCTTCCGAAAGCACTAATATTATTCGATATTTTCATTTTCTCGTGTAGAATGATATTAGACTTTCTTAATGATCAATATCATTCGTTTTTTTTCATTCGGACTACTCTAGTTGAATACTGCTTTCAATATTTCAATTACGATCTTGAGTATAAGTTTCAACATTGTTCAATGTTGATGCTTTGCGACGAAATGAATGTTACTGATAAAGTTGCTTCAAAGTTGTTACACTAAACTCATTCTAATCAATCTTCAGTTTAACTGTTAATGAATATCGAGAAGCATAGTGACGGAACATATTTTGGAGAAATATTCAACCTTACAAGTAATCTTGAGTTTTGCATTATATCTCTATGATATACTGACAATGCCATTTGCAAAATTAAAATCAAGATTAAAAATGATTTGTCGGGTCTGAAACGTAAAACAATATGTAGATCACTAAACTTATCAGAAGGTGAAATTCAACTGCCTTGTCGAGAATCTAAAATTTACAAACACGCTCTGTTATCTTTTCAGCCGCTATCAAATCTCATGTTTCAGACTTCAAACTATATTACGATTAATTCCACTAGAGATGTTCTTCGTTCATAAGTAAACAACTTACAGGAAATAATTGTGCACCTTTTGATAAAAGCATAAGACATTGCTGTGTCGTATGTAGATCATTGGTACGTCTCATACATTCCATAACAATTTCACTATTGAAAATATCAGGATTACATTCAACTAAAAGATCAAAACAATAATTAAAATAGAGAATAATCTTCCCGTTATTTGTTAAATTAGAACAAACCAGATTTTAATTGTGTATAGAGATTAAGTAACGCTGTTGTACACAATTGATGAATGTATGTTTTCTGTTCGAATTCATTGCTTTGATTAAGAGATTTTTCAAGCATAAGAAACAATGGTCGTACTAATTCATGTCGATTATTAATTAATAATTTATCATTATGTAAAATTTCTAATGATGGTAATAAATTTTTCCAATTGATTGCTGTATTAAATGAATTTGTTGATGTTAATTCATTGGATTTTGACATGATTAATTTTTTATTCGATAAGCGATTTTGTTGTATGCCAGATTTATTTTCTTGATTGTCAGGCTCAACAATAGTCTTCCAATATGTTAAAAAGTGTTTAGCATCGAACGTAAACTAATGTGAATAAAACAAAAATAATCATGAAGAGATATATTTGAATCGTATGAGCAAGACAAACAAACTTTTAAAAGTGTTGCTTTGATGGTAGTTGTCAACAATGATGATTTCGAACGTTGCCATAATGAAAAACATTCATCGATGAATTGTAATTGTTTGTCGAAATCCGATGAAAGCGATGAAAACATTTCTGAGGTGAACTAAAACAAAATGTTGAATTTCAATGACAATCTGTTGTTCTCATTTGATTCATGGTGAGATATACGATTGTTATCGATATTATGAAAAGCTGAAGTCGCCAATATTTGTTCTTAGGATTGAAACTTGAAAAATTCAAAAACAATGTTTAAAGAAACCAAACTGACTTTACTCTACGATTGACGATTAAGTTGAAAAGGAATATTTTCTAAGAGATGTATTTGAAACGGTTCGAAACAATTCCATGTACATCATCATTACTTTTAACTTTGTGATACGAGAGGCAAACGAACAAAATCAAGATATATATGATTCCGAAAAATTTTTCCAATCGTATGTTCTATATTTACTAACTAGAGATTTATGTTATGCAAATTTTAAGAGTCAATATTTTTACGTATATGAATAGTCAAGGAATACCGCAGGATAAAAATAATTCGTACACCTAAAGAATTACAGTTCAATACATGTGTGGTTGAGTTTTCATCGCCAAAAAATGTCTTCTATGTTTTTATTTTCCTTTTAGAATTCCAACGTACTGTTTCAACTGTATGTTCACTTTGTTTCATGTTGATGAATGTTCGAAGAAAATGATATATATGCATAAACGTTCTGGTCTGATGAACCAATGACAATTTCTTTTGGTTACCGTTCAATATGAATATTTCTACTTTACTCTTAACCGTTGCATTTTCAACAGTACGTTCATTTGACATGAATCTATACTTTAAGATTATGCACTCCAATAATTAATACATTAGTGAAATCATTTTCTGTACTAACATCTATAGCTACCAATATATATATATATATATCGTCAAAGCAATGACGGTTGTTTCATTTGTAGGTGAATAAAGAACTGAACATAAAACTATTGAACACTTCTTGATATGCTCTATAACCCGAACTACATCTACGACGAATTTTTTACTTCCAAGATTGTACAACAAATTCCTTTTACTTGAACGTTGATTTTATTTTTTGTTATTCTGAAGAAAATTTCGTATTGTTACAAAAATCATTTAGAACTTCTCATTCAATTCTAAGAACATAGTTCTTTGTCGTAAACTTTCGTGGCACGAATGAAAATGAAGTTCGATAAGACATTCTCGAAGAAAATTTTTCATCAAGACTTTTTAGCCTTAGCAAGTTACCGCAACGATGTACTTTAGTAATAGTCTTTATCATGTCGATAATCCTGATTTTGTTTTTCTGAATGAATTCTTCGAGTGAGCATAAATATTCGAAAATAGTCTAACATACTTGTTTTAATGTTAGTATCATAATATCGATCGTTGTTAGAGCTTTTGATTTTTTAATTGAACGTTTTAATATTTGTAAAATAATTTCAAAGCAAAATGATTGTTCATATATTAATGTTTCATAATTAATATGATGAATAATATTTTCAATGAATATTTTATTATGATGTATCGAAAGATTCTGTTCGGCTTGTTGAAGTAGATTTTCCAAATCAGTACGATATTCATTAAATATTGACCAATGTTTACATTCTTTTAATAAATAAAGTAATTGAATATTTAGTTGTTGTTTTAATTTAGAATCTAAATCATTATTTTGATCGATTGTTATTTTAAATAAATGTATTAAAGATGAATGATCAGAATCTAACTTTCGTTTTTTCTTTTCATTTATTTTAATTGTTTGTATCATTTGTGATATTAAATAACAAACATATTCGGAATCTGTTAGGATTTCATTTTCATGATGTTTTACATTTTCAATGAACATCGAAAAATCATTCGTTAAAGATTTTAATTTCGTTTGAAACACTTTTAATATTAATGAACGAATCGTTCGATGCGATGAATGAAGAAGAAAAGTAAATGTTAATAGAGATAAATTTGTATATTCAACTGTTTGTGTTCTTTTAACGATATATTTTAATATCATTTCTTGTTCATGCTGTTTATCTGTTGAACTTAGATAATGTTGAGCAAGAAATAGAACAAGTTGATTCAATAATGGGAATTGTTCATTGAATAGAAGATAAAGTAATGAAATTTTATTTTCTGAACATAACCAATGAATACATTCCGATAGGAAATCATTTGAAAATGATGATTGACTATGATCTAAAGAATAGAAAAATAAGTTTACAAGACAAAACATTTTGGTGCTACTAGCGTTGAAAATGTGATGACACCTCACTGTATAGCTACGTGTTGAATAAGCTCATACTCATTGGCATTCGATCGAAATCATGGATAAGTGGATTGCCTATTAGTTGTAGAAAGATTTTTGATCTATGCAAAACTCGGCAACCTAAAATTACTAGGATTTCGAGTCTAAGAGTTACTCAAATCAGTGCTGAAAGACCTTACTCGTGCATATTCAGAATCCTATCCTGTAGCGCAAAGTATTTTTCGTTAGTCACCAATATCGCTATTCTTACTATAGATTACTGAACATAATGATGAACATCAACATCAATTAGGTGAGTCCTCGTGGTGGATGAATGCATGCATGAGAATTATTACTGATTGATATTTTTTTATTAAATAAATTGAAATGAAATTCTTACCTTTTGGTAAAGCATGAATAAATAATTTCCAAAGAAAATCATAACTAATCGATGTTAATGGACTTTTTTGAATAACATGTAAATCAATCAATGTTTTACTATCAGTCATTTCGATTGGTTCATCATTAGTTGGTGAAAGCTATTAGAGGAAAAAACAACAAAATTACAAAATGAATTCAATTTTAAACACTTTTGTTTTACAACATTCAGAGTCATTGACACTTGTAAGTACAGGATATTTTATTCGAACTTACTTCTTCTAATAATTTCTTCAATAGTTTGAATACTGTAATTGTAGCTAATTCAGCATATTCATTGTTCGTGTGTAGTTTAATTACTTCAATTCCTAGTAGTATATAGATGATCGAAAATTTAATCCAATTCGGTCGAAAATGTTCAACAAGACGTAACACTTCATCTGATTGTTGTAATAATGGTAAGAGTGTATTTTGTTGATCGTCATTGCTTGCTATAGATTGAATGAATTGATCGATCGTCGTCGATAAATTACTAACTGTTGTTGACTTGAAAATTTTCTTCGTCAATTTAAGCAAAGGTGATGACGTTTGTTTTTGTGGTTTATAAGTTTCCAGAAGATTATTTAGTAGATTTAGTTCCGATGATGTTGTCGGAAATAGAAGATGAAGATATTTATTTTCGCTGCAAGAATCAAGTGCTAACAGACGAACGATGGATTGTTGAACTGATGACCTAAAATACGATGTCGATTTATACTCAATTATAATCTCTCGTCAGCGTAGTCCCTCATAGTACAACAATGGATACAAATATCTGCAACCAATTTAAGTACAGACCAAACATAGTATTGATGACTTTTGTTTAAAGATATTATATATCTGTTTACTTTAGATGGTGCGGAAATTGGATTCATTTCAAAATGTATCGTCTCACGGGGAGAAATACTTGGACGAGATTATTAGATGCTCAATAAAAATTTTCGTGACAAACAACTATTTCTGATTGAGTCCTAGAATACTCAATTCGATTACTTTTACTTCAAAATGTCAGTTAGATACTTGAAAAAAAAAACGAAGATAATCTTCATTTCCTTTTCACATTCGTATTGTTATCCTTCCATGAACTCGTATCCCATGAACATCATCATACACCTAAGACATTTTTCTCATCGATTTTACACTTGCTATGATGTTCGTCATTAGATTGAATTTGAATTATTCTACAACTAACTCGGAAGAAACGTTGCAATTTCTAGTCATTAAATGCTAACATTAGAAAGATAACTTTCGATAACCAATGAAATCCCCTTCTCTCTCTCTCTCTCAAGACACTTGACTTATTCTCTGTCGATCTATCAAACAAAGTGTCTGACAGTGATTTCTAACAGAATCTCGCCTATAATACTCTTTTATCCTGTGTCAAACTCGTTTGAAATAATCAACGAATTTTAATAGCACACTAAATCGTTTTTGACCAGTATTTAGTACCTTTCGGTCAAAGTTCAAATTTGATTTGAGTAAAATAAATAGAATATTGTGAATCAACATAATACTCTAATTAGAACTATATCAGTTCAAAACGTTATCGTGAACTTTTTTCTTCCTCTAAAATATGGCGTGGATGCTCTCTTTCAGAAATTAGTACAAAAATGAATCTCTCTTAAAACCCTGCTTTTATCATTTATGCACCTGTCAGCTTAAGTTCAAATATCATTTTATATATTGTGAACTTGATTTAAAAGGTTGAAGCATAGTTTTTATAAACTCCATGTTTCGACTTATTTCTGAAAGAGAACATCCGCGCCATATCTTAGAGGAAGTAAAAAGTTCACGATAACGTTTGGGACTGATATAGTTCAAATTAGAGTATTATGTTGATTCACAATATTCTATTTATTTTACTGAAATCAAATTTGAACTCTGATCGAAAGGTACTAAATACTGATCAAAAAAGAGTAAAACTATCATGTCTCGATATTCTTATACAATCTTGCAGTGCTATAAAATATGCTGATGAATCAAACGAAATCCAATCCAATCAATCATCCAACTCATGAAGAAAAAAAAAACTTATTTTCTTAAACAATCAGATTTAATGTGCAATTAATATTCATTGATTATTCTAAACGAGTTGGAGATAAGATAAAAGAGTGTGATAGGCGTGATACTGTTTTAAACCACTTTTACATCCATTGATTGATAGTTCGACAGAGAATAAATGAAGTGTCTCGAGAGAAAGAGAGGGGGAAGGAGATTTCATCGGTTAATGACAGTGTTCCTTTACATATTTATGTGTCATGTATTGTTTCGATCAGGATAAATTTTTAAAAATATCACCGTCTTATTCGTGATTCTATTATCTATGCACAATTAGAACAATTATAAATTTCTTTAAATCACAACAGTGTTGAACAACAGGGGGAGTGAACTTTCTGGTTTCTTCGATAGACTCGAACCTTAGTTTCACATATCCCATAAACTGTTCGAAATACATGTTATTTCAAAGTAAACATAATTCTTATGACTTTTGAAAACTCTTTCTGATAGAGATACTGAGAAACAAACATAGCAGATCATTATTTGAATAGATCCATAATTAGTCATGTATTTTTCAAACACGTACCAATCTTCATTTTGACGTTGCAGAATTTTTTGTAAAATATCATTAATCTGTTGATTATCAATCAGATGTAATTCTTTTAGCAGACCAATTGCTTCATTAACAACTTCTGCTTCATTATCATTTAAACGTGATATAAGAACATCAGTTAAGAACTCTGTTTCAATATTCTAAATTAGTTAAAAGAATCATTTGTGAGTAAGGCAATCTATTTAGAAATGACTATGCTATACTTGTTTAGCAATGATGCCTTCACGAATTCGTTGTAAGGCTTCAATACGTAATTGTGCTTGAGGATGATTAAGACATATAGCAAGTGAACCACGATCAGATAATGGCTGAAGAAAACATATAACTACGTAGTTCATTTTTTTCGTTTTTATACATTTTGCCTACTTGATGTTTAAATCCAATAGCTGTCATCGATGCAAATTCTCTAATACGTTTTCGATCTTCATTATTCGTACAATGTTCAGTTTGTTGTCGAATATTCTCATCGAAATCAATTGGATATCTATTGAAAATTGAAGCATTTCTATCAATGAAGACTTTTCTTGAATAAAACTTACTTTCGTTCAATAATCGATGCTAATGACACTAGATATGTCTTATTTTTATTGTCGAATTGTTTTATAAAACAATTGATAATAAATTTAAGAATGTTTGAATTAAATTTAATTGTATTCAATGTTTTTTCCATTAATATTGAATAGTTGTCTTCTTTATCCGTTTCCATATGATTATTATCTTTTAATACATGACTCAGTAATTGTTCAAACCATCCACAAAGAAAATTATCTATTCGAACTTCATTGGTCAATTGAAATATTTCGTCAATTATATTTGTCATTTGACATAATTTACGAAAACATCTATTATTATTTTTTTTGGATTCGAAAACAAAAAGACATAAATGATTTTTGTCTGTTTTTTGATCACGAAATAGAAAGATATTATTTCAACATACCTATCTGGTATTGATTGATGATGTTGATTACTGAGAAAAACAGCGATAATCAATAGATTCTCTTTGATTATGTCATCGAAAAGACCCTACGTTGAATTAAATATGAAGATTTCAATGACGTTTGTATATATGAAAATAGATTTTAATCGGAGCTATCTATAAGATTCTTAGTTCATGGGCGGTATTTAAGACGAGATGATCAATTTCAGAGATAGTCATAGTCTAATCGTAAACGATTTGGTGCCAAAAAGAGACTAATATTCAATGGTTAAATACTACTGGAAGAAATAGTAAAGTTTGAATCAATTTAAGTTCCATAATTCTTCATTATTGAAATGTTGCACTTTTACTGGATATCTCAATAAGCAGCAAGAGTCATATAATTCATCGATATTCGAAAGTCGACTGTAAATCAAATTCCGTAAAAGTTAACAATGAAATCTATCAGGTGTACCAGTTTTGATCTCTTATTCTTTTTGAAATTTCTACTAGTTTATTTGATTAACTATCGAGAATGAAGTCACAAAGTAATCTGAGAGAGACTATCTGTGTTATGCCGAAAGAAATCAGTTCCCGGTTTGTGACAATGAAGATTCAAAAAGTAACGACACTGTTTGCTTTTCTAAAAATAAAAATATTTATTAACTAACGAGGGAACCTCCTGAAGTGATCCAAAGCTTTGGAGCTGATATTTTGCCGATAAGTAGAGTCTAATGGCACTAGAAAAAGAGCAAAATGGCAATGACCCATGGGCCTTCCTTCTCGAGCTATGGTAATTTTACTGCGTTTACCGTCTAGGATACGATATTCACCGAAAAATCAAATTATGGAGTTTCCACCTGAATTTTTGCCCACGTGCATATTTTGTGATTCGTATCTTAGCCTGAAATTTTCAGCTAATACGAAAGCACCATTGTCGAGATAGTTCAATCTCAAGACAGGAGCACCATGTTCCATACATACAAAAAGAATCGGCGTTTCTTGAAAACTTATTATTTCAAGAACAATGCTTTCATTTTGGCTGAAAATTGCAGGGTAGTATAAGGATCACAAGACCTGCATGTGCGGAAAATTTCAGGTCGAAACTCCGTAATTTGATTTTTCTGTGAATATCTTATCAAAGGCCGTAAACGCAGTAAAATTACCATAGCTCGAGAAGGAAGGCCCATGGGTCATTGTCATTTTGCTCTTTTTCTAGTACCATTGGACTCTACTTATCGGCAAAATATCAGCTCGAAAGCTTTGAATCACTTTAGGTGGTTCCCTCGTAAACTATATTTCAATGAAACAGTGATTAAACGGGCGCCGTTGATTTTCTTTCATGAATCAATTGGGCTGATGACTATGAAAAATCTTCTGTTTTCATCAGTAAAACTAAAAACTTTATATTCTAAATACAAATCTAACCGGTTATCTGTATATTCAGATCAGAGTGTGAAAATTTTGAAGAAATGATTCAAAACACCATGTTGTATCATCTGGACTACGATCCAATTGAAGTAAACTTTACTGATTTTTCAAGAGAGATGAAAATTTTTTTGTTGAACTCAATTCTAATCACAGTAATTCACTAAATAATATTATTTTTCAGTTGAAAATGAGTTTGTTACTCAATAGATAGTGGCACAAATACTAGGCCATTAACCAGTTTAAGTCACTATAACTAAAAGTTATATTTTGACTGAATCAGTATTTCAAGACTGCAATATGAACGTAGATGCCAAAATTCTTTTTTTTTCGATACGACTGATTTCATATTACAACATAACCCAAAACTGTGTATCTCTAGTAGTAGCTTCGAGAAAACTTTGTAGTGTAGTCGTTTGAACTATATAGGTATCAATGTTAACTAAAAATAACATAACTAACTCGCACAAGTAAAATCTTTTACTTTTTTTAAGGAACCAATTTCTTGTAGGTTAGATTAAATAGAAATCCTTCGTAAGATATTAATCTAATTCGTATTTTAAGTTTAAGAAACAGATACAATTCACAATTTAGTAGTTTTAGTTTAAATATGGATTTAAAAAGCATGCGGCATAAATTATTCTCGTCTTACTTTCGCGAGTATATTGAGTATTTCATCTTTAATATTAGTTTGAAATGTAAATATATTTGATAGATGTGAAAGAATTAAATATGTTGCTCGTTTGTAATCGACACATTTTGATTTCAGACCTTTGAGTAAGTACGGCATAAGCTGAGCAATAAAATTTTCTTCATTAGCATTTTTCTTTTTCTTTTTCTTCTTATGTGATAATGAATGTAATATAGTTGAACATAATGTTTTCAGATAGAAATTGATTAGAACACGTAATGATGAATGATTTGAACCGAATTCCTATATAATGACGAAAACACACACAATATTCTTCTAGAATAAAACAAAAAGCGATGTCTCTTTGGTTTTTACTTGAACGGCCATTATCATGGATTCACAAATGAAATTTAGAAATCCTAGATCAGTCGCACAGCGATTGGCCATAACAAGACCAGGAATAGTTGTTCCAGCTTTCTAGAAAAATAAAATTCAATAAAACCGAATGATTTCTACAAATTTTCTTCTGCATAAAACTTTTACTTGAGCAGATTCAAGCCAAGACCATGAAGTATGTTTATCATTGAAACGAAACATTTGAATTGCACGTGTGAAATAATTATGTTCATGATAGGGTAATATGCATCGCATGAGATCATCAATATTGTAAAAATGTATGAAAAAACTTAAAATGAAAATTTTCTTATTGAGAAATCAAGAAAAATGAATTCGTCTTTGTTACCGATGTACAAGCCATTCCAATGCTTTATGGGCTGGACTCAACAGGAAATAAGGTGAAAGACGAATAAGAAATCTTCGTATTGTTAGATTTAATGAATCGTTGACTTCTTTAGTTTGAATACTACGTTCAAACGTTAGACTTGTATCACTGAATAGGACACGTTCGAATTCTTCAAAACCAGAATCAAGTAAACAAAGTTCCTCAAAACCATTTGCACCTAAAATAGAGGAGCATGAAATAAGAAGGAGAACAAAAACAACACCTATGCTCTACCAAGACAATAAATTGTTTCACGATCAAGTGTTGAAGCTACTTTTGGATCGTAAAGAAATGATGCCCGTTTTCTGTTTTCACTATCAGTTAACTGCCACTGTGTATGAGCATCGGCAAGTTTATTTAATTGTAATTTCAATGAAGTCATATTTGAAATTCAAAGCAAGGAAAGATTTTAAGGAATTATGTTCACGAGGGCAAATCGAATAAAATGGATTAATCTTATTCGTAGAAAGGCATTTCGAATTACGTTTGTTACATTTCGCCTCCCGATCGACTTCTATATATAATCTAACGACTAGCGTCATCTATACTATGGTTTACATATTTCGAGCTATAATATAACTTATTCATGTAGATTCTCATATATCTTATTTTCTTCATTGTTACATTTTTTCATAACACTTCGCATATACTAAGTGTTGTTATAGCCTGTGTTTAACATTATTAATGAGAAGTTCATGATACGGTTTTTTGAAGAAAAGAAACTGAACCATGACATATTGTACCAGCAATATGATGCATATTGGTCTCGATCTAAACAGTGGCACTTGTCGAAGAGACTTTATTCAAAGCTTATTAGCAGTTTTTCGTTTGGCAACCATTCTGCTAGATAGTATATTTCTATGTGAACAGTATATCAAATTGAAAGTCGGTAGTAAGTTTGATTTTGATATTCTAGGAAATAGATAAAATATTTAGTGATATTTTAATAAAAATTGAAATCAGTGTAGAATTTTTATCAAAATATGATAGAGCACCAATAAGACAAAAGGCATCCATCGACAGCAACGTGAACCGACTGCTGCTAGTATAAAGACCATATGCTAAGATTTCAAAGACAATCCATATTATCAAATATAAATAAAAATAAATCTATGTTATTTTCTCTCTATCGTGGAATATCAATTAGTCGAGGATTTTGTCAATCACGGCATACATGTCTGAACAAGGAAAATGATACCTTCGAAGATTTTCCAGTCAAGATTAACGATGAAAAAGTTTTACACATGTGTGGCAAGTTCAGATTAGAAAAAAGTGGTTTATAAACTTTAGTCTTCGTTGAGAGAAATAAAGGCAAATAAAAATCAAAAGAGTTAGACGAATATTTTCTATTCATCTTCAATATGAGTTCAGAAATTTTACATTTTATTTTCTTGCAGAATAATGAAAGACTTGTTGAAAGATGTTAAAAAAGTAGCTTGAACGGAATTGTTTCCGTTTTTTTCCTATGGAAAGGTGATTTCAACATTGAGACGTTGTGTCATACATAACACCGTCAAGTGCATGCTGGCCATAATCGAGCATGCTATTTCACAGTGTGACTTGATATGGTATGCTCTACTTCCCGTGAAGATATTCAAATGAAATTACGAACATAAGAGGAACACTTCATGGGAAATTGAATTGAATATTTTGAAAAGTAAGCGTGGAAAATTGGTTTCTCATCTCTTGGTTGGTATTTTGTTTTTTAATGTTAAAATCAAGTTTCCTGAAGTTTCTCCATGGAAGATAACGAAACGTATACCTTCAAGACAAGTTTTAAGAATGTAAATCAATTCCATTTTAATTAGAAACATTTTTTTTAACTTTCAGAACTATATTCTTTACACAGCACACCATTCATTATGCAATAATACCCATCCTATTTTAATTTGTTGCTAATAAAGAAGTAGCTTGAATTCTCTTTGAAAGAAATGCTAAATTTTTACTTTCAATTTCATCATCATTTTTCGAAGCATTTTTTTCTTTAAGAATTGACTTTTATTGATGTGATTCATAAAATTAATTTTCATAGTTTAACTTTCATACAAACTATGTTTTATTTCAAACGCATATTTGAGAGAGAATGGCGTATTTGAAAACAATTACTAAATATCACCGCGTTTTGTACTTGTTCAAAATTATCTGCGCATATATATCAAGCAAAAGCTCTGTTTCTTTTATGTTCTATTATCATTTGATGACATTGAGAAGTTCTTTTATTACAATTATGCAAAATATTGATGATTTTATCTAAAGAAAGAGTATAAAGTGCAATTACAAAAAAGAAATTTCTAGCTAAAATTGGTTGAATATTCTTAACAAGACGAAGATAAGAATATATTAGAGAAAAACTTCGACTAGACAATGTATTTAAAGGTATTTGTGTTTTGATATTGTCAAACATTATATCAGTTCTCTCGTCCTATTGATGGTTCGAGATTTTCCAACTCTATACTGAGAAACACTCGAACAATTCAGTTATAATCTCGAATTCATTATGTGTATTCAATACTCTCAAGCAAGTCAAGAATGAAAGATCATAGTATTCTAAAACTTGTGACGTATTCTTTAGATGAATCTAAAATACTGCTGCACATTAAAACATGCATTAAATACAAAAGAATAAGTCTTCAATATGTCTTTGTTTGTGCCATAGAGACTTCTTTTACACAATAACTTTTAAAAAAAGGCTTATAGCGTAATTCCTATTGGGTTAAAATTTGTAATGCGACATAGATGTTGTTGCCATTTATATGAGACCTGTGTTATTTAGTCTATTTTTGAATAATTCACTTTATTATTCTGCCATTGAAGGCTCCATTAGTATATCATAAGTAAGTAGTTCATCAATTAGAACCAGAAATTCTTCATCTTACATCGAACTCATCAGTCATGATCTGTTAATAAGGTAGTTTCAACAAATTACTTTCTATATTTTTGTGTTTGTTTTTCTTGGGTATTATTCGAAAAGATGCGTTTCTGCTGTTCATCAATTTCTTTAATCTAGATTAAAGACTATTAGAAGTGTGAGAACTTACTTTAAGAGCATGAAACCTTCCGTATGGTGTTTCCTAACTACAGGCACTTGGAAATTCGAACTGAAATTTGCAGATATCTCGCCTAGACAATTGAATAAAATACTGGTGCATATCGTAGAAAAAAGATCTATACATCAATTCTCATTAGATTGTTACAAAATGTATGAATTATCCGAGTAAAGCGTACACACATAAATAATAGTTTTAAATAACATACAAATAAAATTTCTTATTTACATTCATTTTATAAACTAATGTTAATCTGAGATGAGTTCAGTTCGTTATAAACTTTTCAAAAAAATTCAATTACTATACTGCTTCGATTGACACTAATATGATACATCGATCTCATATTTACTATTAGCACGTTAGATGATACCACTGATATGCATATGTACAACGGCTTGATTATCTAGGATATCAATCAACAGTTGTTAGAAAACAAGAATCACAAGTATAAATTTGTGATATTTAGGTGATAAAAACTTTGAATTATGTACGTTTCGTTGACGAAAGAAGAGAGTTTAGATTTTCACAATGTTCAAATGAGTCGAATTACTTATTTTCAATTAGAAAATGAGTTCTCAATAATCGTATTTTTATGAAAGATTTTATATTTTCAATGTACTTAAATAGGAAAATATTTTCAATTACATTTCAATTACTTGCAAATGTTGAACGTATCTGATTTCATAGTGAATCGTCAAAAAGCAATTTAACTAAATGTATGCTAATTTTAGCTGCCAGGCGTATAAACTTCATCATAGTTCATGCAAAAAATGACACATTCCTGAATAATTAGGCAACTTATTCTTATTGTGTAACAGAGAATTAAACGTACAGTTAAACTTTTGAGATCAGCAAACTCAAATAGTATTTGATTAATTCATGTAAAAAAAATACTTGTCATTTTCACGATCAGTCACAAAGAAAACAATGCTAAACAATTTTATGACATTGACTCTACATATTGTACCGGATTCGTATGAAACAGCATATCTCTCAATTCATAGAATGCTACTCTACTCTTCATGACGTGCGAGTGTTCGTTGTCATTCTCATTAACTGTTATATGCCAGATATGTCTGAATAATTATTGGAGACATATTCGTTCTTTTTCTCAATTAGATAGATTGCTTGCAGTATCATATTTATAGATCATATGAAACTAAGTAGGTAATAAAATACTTTCTTTTCTTGTCGCATAAACCCATTCTATTTATATCTTTCATTACCAGCAGAAATCGATGTGTTTATTATTGGTAGTTTGATGAAATCAAGAGTGCTCATTGATGATTTACTTATGCTTGATAAACCTTGATTATGCTCTAGGTTATGTAACTAGAAAACGATGGCTTCATTGTCATACGCTGCCATTGATACTTATCAGATCATTTGATCAAAGAAAAGAATCTAATTAATCAAACTCATGTAACATAAAAGATAGATCAATAATAAGTTTTGGTTCATCATTAGTCATTGTAATATTTGCTAGTCGCTCATTTTTCAAACGAATCATCGAAAAATGACGTTCAGAGATAAATGCTTTTTTCTATTCTCGTACTCTGTGAAAGTTCACTATCAAATTTAAATCGACATTCAGTCTACTTCTATGTTAAGACAGAAGTCGAAAACATAAATCCTATTTTTATGAAGTGTACATATCGTTGTTTCCTGTACTCCCCTCTCTTATTTCACTTTTTCATATCGTGGTTACTCTTCCCTACGAACAATAAAATCCATGTCATGATGAGATCTTGTTTCTTATGCATGAACGATTTGTTTTTTACGTATCTAAACGATAAAGAAACAAGATGATAAATCAAAGTATCTTAAAATAAAATTGTCCTACAGGTAAAAAGCAATGCAACGTTATTTTTTAAGTCGAAAGCTTACAAGTAGTTAGTTGACGACTGTTCTTTTTTAAATGACTATACATGAAGTGTACACGAAAAAGTCCATACGTGTCGGTAGATATACTTTTGACTTTATAAATCAACTATATGTAACTAACTCAAAAAAAATATGATCCATAGAAAATCACTAGGAATCAATCATTTAATAAATGATAATATCTTCAATCGTACATAATTAATAATTGATGTCGAGTCAAATGAAATATGATATAAAACGAAAACGATACACGTAACAAGAACTTAAATTTGATTCTCATGTATTACTTGCAAGTAACACTTTTGAAATTAGAGTAAGTCTTTATAATAAAAGGATAGGGTGACGTAGAGAATGTACAAATTCTGATATTATTTGAAATGTAGCTATTTTTATTCAGTAAAACTACGCAGATTATTAAAGAAAATGTGAACTATCACTTCAAAATATTCTCTCGTAGCCGTCATCCTTTCTTTTCAATCTGAAGACTTAAGACGTCTTCATTTTCTGTTTAGTTTCATTAAAAAATGTTGTCCTCGTTCAGACAGCCACACAAGCAAAACGTCGGATAAATGTGCCTCGATGGAATAATATGTTTCAATTATACTTATATCTCATCTTGAAAATGCATGATTAAAACAAGAAACATCAAATAGACTCATCTCTTTGTCAATCATTATTAGAGAAGAGAACATTTCAAATTCAGCTTCACCAATGGATTAATTAAAAAAGATGACTGAAATCAAAGACATTTACATGAAAGGAAAGATAAAAAACACAACTAATGGATTGAAGATAATGACAAAGATTTCATAATAGACCCCGTCTTCATTGCCAAATGTAATATACTATATTGAAACAAGTAGCTGGATGGAAACTTGATACGCTTTTGGCAGCTCCTGCATTATTGAACATTTTAAAGCGATACTCTATCTTGAAGTCTCTGATTCTGGCTGATGCATAAAATTTCAAGTGACGACACGCATAAAGTTAATACCGTATTATTTTTCTAGTGTAGACAGGGTCATAGATCTTATTAATTTATGAAATTTACTTCGAAGGTAAACAAGTAACACAACGTCAAAGTCGAAAATCGTCATGTAGATCATTGTTTTTCCTTAGTTGTATAGACACTTTAATCGAAATTTTCTTTTCTTTCTATTGATAATTAAGACAGAGAACCGAAATAGTTGGTGTTCATATTCCAATAAAATGTGTCGTTTATCTCAGATAATTTGTTTCACATATTTCAATACAAAATAAGTTATTGTTGTTTTCTCGTTCACGTTTCATTTGAATTGCAACGATCGGAAATGTGAACCGGAACTTAAACGATGATCGCTCTCATCATCGAAAAATAAAAAGGAAACAACTGGTCGAGACCATTTCCATGCACGTCAAGATCGGTCTCTAATCGAACTACTGAATTCTCACGACGACATCGATGTCTATATATATCTATACATTAATATGCCGTTGCTTGTTTTTCATTCATCCACGACAAACGACGGCTTCCAAAAAAAGAAATAGAATACTATATAAAATTAAGTTAGATCATCGTGCATGTCGATAGTCATATTTTCTCATTCGACATATTCATGTGGCTTATAACGATCATTCTATGCTTTGATTGCAAAATAAGGCAACTTAGGTTTTTTTTTATCGATAAAATACATAAGTCAAGATTTACATGTCATCGTAGCGATGCATGATCGATTCACAAGGTCTATTCTCATCCAGAAATGCAATATGAGATTTTAAGAGAACAAGGTTAGCACGTATCTTTCTGTTAACGAGAAATCTTATCTATAATTTACAAAGTACTCTAATGAAATGTAAGTATTCGATCATTACTTTCTTTTAGTTTCTTTGTGTATAAGCAACAGAAGATTCTTTTTGCATAGAAAAATTATAATCATAATTACAATCGTTCACCAATGTGATATATTTTCGTCTGTTTCATATTGGTTTTCTTTTTGTCTGACAGAAAACAAAACAATGATAAATCGGCACAAAATTTTAGACAAACTCTTGCGAATATTTTTGGTACAATGGAGTAATACTTATTTATTTTTTTCCTATATTGAGAAAAATAATCATTTCCTACAAGGTTACAACGATGAATTTTAATAGTCTGATTTAAATATGTAATGCTAAAAAGTACACCTAAAAAAATTCATCATTATTTGAATATGTTTACTGAGGTTGAAAGGAAAATAATAGCTAATTTTTCTTTTTCTCTAAAACTTATATTTTCTCTTCTATTCTTTATTTCAAAGCTAAGTACCCGAACACACGCATTGTAAAAGCATGTATGGATTCAGAAAGCACTATCAAATTAATGCCGGAGAGGTTTTTTGTCATTTGATTCGTCTTTATATATAAATATATATATAAAGATAGATAGATAGATAGATATATAGACAGATACATAGATAGATATATTAGAGAAAGAAAAGGCAAGATTGACTGAAACCATGTATGGAGAAAAAAAAAGGACAAGAAAGTGAGAATAAGGATGAAACTAAGAAAAGATTTTTTTAATGACAAACCACTCGATAGAAAGTGAATTATGTTAAGCTATGAATCTAAACAACACAAATTTCTTTCTCTTTTATATATGCAAACAATAGCAAAAAAATGATTGCACGTCTCATTGGTTTTGCAGCATTAACTATTATAGCTGTTCTTGGTAATATAATTATTGTTATCGCCATATGTGTTGAACCACGACTAAAAAGTGTATGTCTTACTTATTTAAATCATTCATCTGCTTGATTTACTTATTTATTTTATTGATTAGTATATTGACATTTTTTATTTAGGTTAGCAATTATTTAATAATTAATTTAGCCGTTGCGGATTTTTTCGTTGGAACAACTGTTATACCATTCATTTCACTGTGGGAAATCTACGGCGAATGGCGTTTTGGTATCCGTTTATGCAATCTATGGTTATGTTGTACTTTACTATTTTGTACTGTTTCTTTTCTAACCATGTCCGCCATAGCATTAGATCGTTATTTATATTTAATTGAATCTAAAATGGATCGAAAGCGACGTACAGTGCGACGTGCTTTTTCACTAATTATATTGACCTGGTTAATACCAGCAATGGTTTGGATACCAGGTATTCATTAAAAATGTGTATATAGTCAATTGATCCACATAATATTTCATGATTTTAGGTGTTCTCGCACATAGTTATATAGGCGGATATTCACCAATAGTTTTACCTGACAATGGCTGTTATTTACAAGCGCGTTCTATCTATGTTTTAATAGCAACAGTCCTACTTTTTTTCTTACCAATGATTGGTATGATTGTATTATATATAAAAATTTTCCGTGTGCTACATGGTCAAATGAGTAAATTATTAGTTTGGTTAACAGAAGTTAAACTTAACAATGGTCGACGCACATCACAAACCATTGTTTTTGATCCATTAACAGGCACAGGAAATGAAACAGGTGGAGCCCGTGGGCCTGTGTCAACAGCAAGTAGTACATCAAATTTTCACCAACAGACAGCACGTTGTTCAACCATAGGAAGTATGAATAATATAAACTATATTCATCATCATCATCCACGTATGACAAATAATTATACGACAATTCGTACAATAAAAAATCTATCGACGATGGAAACAAGTAAATATCGTGTAACACAACAGCAACAACAACAACAACAACAGCAAGATGTGTTACCAGCTGATTCTGAAATACCTAGAAGTACAAAACAAAAATTTCGTCGTGCTGTTCATGCTATTGTATGGCTTGGACGTACACGGGATTCAGCTGGAATAAATAAGGGTTCATTTAAAGAATATCGTGAAAACTCTCAAGCACGTTCTAATCGAAAACTTTTCTATACGTCAGGATGGACGTCATCGACAGGTACAAATCACAATCCGTTTCGTCGTGCACGTAATTCAACATACAGACGTGCTATATCAACCACCGATTCATTGTTACATCGACAAATAAGTGTCGCACGACGTCAACAGCAACAAAAAATGCGCTTAGCTAAACAACGTCGTGTAGCACGTACACTCGGAGTACTTATATTTGTTTTTCTTGTATCATGGTTACCATTTACAATTCTATGGCCTGTGCAAAGATTTTTTGGTATTAAATATGTATCCAATAGTTTATTAAGAAAAACTCTTTGGTTAACATATGCCAACACATTTATTAATCCATTTCTCTATTTTTTTTCCAATAATGATTTTCGTTATGCATTAAGACGAATATTAAAATGCTGTTTACGTCAAAATGGTAGTAGTGGAAATTTACAAATAAAATAGACCAACATTTACTCATCGATGTTTTTTTCTATTGAGCAAGAATGCTATCATTCATTTCAATTTATCCTAATCATTCATGAACGAATGTTTTTCAACCTTCACTAAAATCGACTACAATATCACCATGACCTTCCACAATCCAGTTCGTTGTCAATAAGCCTTCTATACCTACAGGGCCACGAGCATGGATATGTCCCGTAGTTAAACCAACTTCAGCACCTCTCAAAGATTAAATTTAGTCTTTCATTTATACTGAATTATTACGTCGTTTTGTGCTTACCTAAACCAAATTGGTAGCCATCTGAAAAACATGTCCTAACATTATGAAAAACACATGCTCTATCGACACTACGAAGGAAATCATTGGCTATATTTTGTATGAATGACAATTATATATTTTATTTTATTTTTCATTTTGAAACTGGAGACTTTGTGTGAGAATAAAACATATACGATTTTCTATCACAATGGGAATCCGCATTATTTGAACTAAATTTTTTACTATGTTCAATAGCATCTTGAACATTATCACCAACTTCAATGGCAAATTGGAAATCACTATGTTCCACACGCAATGATGTTGCTGATAGTGGTGGAAAGCGATGCATTACTGATAAGCGTGGGCCAGAATAGACTTTCACCTATTTTAATAATAAAAGTAGTTCTACATACTTTAAAAAACGTTAGTACGATTAAAAATTTGCTTGAAGCAGATTTGACTATGTCAGTAAATTAATTTTTTCTTCTGTTTTTCATTTCATTTCAGTAGATGAAATACAGAAAATTTTTCTGTTCTTGTTGAGTGCAAGAAAGTATATTTCTTGGAAAAAAATATTATATATATATATAGGCTATTTATACCCTCAAAACATTTTCATATTCTTTGTTTTTCTCATTCTATGATGAATTGATGAAAAAACTGACTCTCTATAGAGCAAACCTTTTTGAAGACGTAGAAGGTCGAATAGTGATTCAAAAAAATGGTCTTCACATGAGATCTTTGTGAATAAGTAAGGTTTCCATAGAATTACAAGCACTTGGATAATTACACTTTGAATATCATACTAAATGAAAGAATATGAAAAACAAAATTAAAAAACATAAATAGTTTTATATTTAATATAATGAAATCTTACCAATACGTAAAGCCATATCTAAATCTGCAGTATTATCAACATGAACATGAAAAATACTTTCTGCATGTCCTAAGACAAGTATATGGACACTTAGTTTTTCTACTGAACGGGCAAATTCATTCGAGTCACGTAGAATAGCAAGATCAATATATACGCCTAATTGAAAAAGATCCAATACTTTTTCACGGGTATTTATCTAAAAAATGAAAATTAAGGTTTATAACTAAATAGAAATAAGTAAGAATTTACTAGAGCAATTGTTTCACGTGGAACGTATGGTACGATTATTACATCTTGTGTATTTTTTGTTAAAATTTCATTTAAATATTTACCGTCTGACCCAACTTTCAATAGAAGCCCATTGCCAGAACATATTGATAGAGCTGCTATTTGTGGTAGACTATCGCGACGTGATTCAAATATAACTAGAAGAACACCAATAGATGTCGTGATTGGTTTTAGCATCAAGCCATCTGCAAGATGTGTTCGACGGACAATAACTTGTTCTTTAAGAATTTACATAGAACAGAATAGATTGATGTTAACGAAAACTATTTCGAACAAACCAAATACATTGGATTTTGCAGCTATTTGTTGAATATCCACTGATAATGCTTGCAGTTTATTTTCTGATAAGTCAAGTGTTCCAATCAAAGAGGATTTAAGATCTATAAGTTGACATGTTCTTATAGAAATTACGTATTTTAAATTTAAAGCAACCTCCGTTGACTGCTTCTTTTAAATCCTGTTTATTAGCTTGAAGAATATCTTTTGAATATTCAATTATACTCAATGCAATTTTATCAATTATTGCTTTGCGTTGATTACTGAAGAGTTTTTGCAAAAGTTGACTACCATCACGAGCTAAAACAAAACTCAATAGAATCATTTTTAAAGTAATCAAAACAAGAAAAGTTTTTAAAAAAAGTAGTGATATAGCAAAAATCATCCTTCTCAACTTCTCTCAAGCATGAAACGCAGACACATTATTTTCGTACAAATAAAAATTCAAGAGAGAAATCTTTCAATAGTACCTTTGATAGCTTGAATATCAACTGGAATTGCTTGATTAGGAACATTTGTAAAAAATGTACCAATTTTTTTGCATCGATAGTATTTAAAATAGTTTTATCGATTTCTCCAATCGGTGAAAGCAACACCGATATTATAATCAAATGCCCATGATACACATTTAATTTATGAGAACAAAACAGCTTGTAATCATTAATTTAGTTCTTTCTATCGAATATGTAAAAATAGAAGAAACTTCTTACTTTTGATTCCATTCCGCCTGTACCAACTTTTGATCGAGCGCAAAGCGTAAGTGATCTTGAATCTTGTTTCGAACAAAATGTGTGTAATAATCTTGAGCCTTCTAAGTCTTGTGAACCTACCTATAAACTATTAACATCACTGATAATTAACAATAAATCAGCTGATATTAGTACTGCCAAATATTCGGTCAATCAATTATTATCATTAGTAACAATATCATATTTGGCTGCTGTGACTTCAGCATCTGTATCTGTCATTGGTGCTACAGCATCGTTTGTATTCAATATGGATATTATAATTAAATTAAGTATCTCATAAAATGTAGCTAGTAAATTTTTGCGACTATCAGCATTGCAAAAATCATTTTTAGTGAGAAGCACTTGTGCCACACCAATATTAATTTGTTCAATTATTCGTTCATAGAATGTCATGAGACCTTTTTTGTCCAAAAACAGCACATGATTGTCGCTGAATAGCTAAACGACTATTTTGCAAAATATCTTTCGATGAAAGGGATTTTCTCATATTCATTGTCATCATGACTTCTTTTGTAGAATTTGGCAACCAAATGCAACAGCTCCACTTGTTACTAATAACATTTGCCGACCTTCATTTTGTAATTGTGATACTTGCCCAAGGGTTGGTGCTAAACGTCCTTTGGCAAGACCATCCTCATTCTCACGTGTTATTAATGCTGTAACAAGTTAATCAATAATAAGTCGCTCATCTTTCATATCACTACAGCATCATATAGATGATCTTTTACTTTTTATCATTCCATTTTGATTTATAACGAAACACAAAATAGAAATAACATTTTCAACATCAAGTAAAGTGCAAATCATTTCATTCGAGTTTCTTTTCTTTCGTGTTTTGTTTACACGATGAAATTGTTGCTTGAATCCGTGCTGATAATAGATTCCATGTGTTTCTCTGATTCCATGATAAATATTCATCACGAGATCAAATCGACATTGTTAATTTTCGTATAGATCTAGATATGACGGTTTACATTGAGTTCACATCCGTTTTTATTTGCCAAAATTCTACTATCCTATCACATATGGTGCATAACAAAAGGTTGAAAACAGATATCATCTACACAACGATATAACGTTTTGAGAAACATGCATCGAGAATATGAGTCGCGGCATGACGAGTAAGGCGTACGCAAAAATCATATCATATATATAAGGTAAAAGAAACTTTCGAATTTAATAACTGAAAGTTTGCGGATGGATATTTATTTTTATGATTATCATTATGGATCATGATGCCTTAGAAATATACAATGTAAGATAACAAACAGGTAAATGCTATGTACAGTGCAATAAAACTTCAGCTGTTTGATTGTTTTGTGGAATATTATCTATTCTAAGTTAAAGTAAGTTAGTGTAAAAAAAACACTAAGGTATAAATATGAACTGTGCTACAAATACATAGATAAATCGAAGTCATATGATAAGAAACGATAACTGCAAATACCAAAATTTACTTATACATCACAATAGAACATACTCTTATTGTAATGTTTTCTTTCAGAAGAATGATTTCAAAACTCAATAGATTCAACAAAAACTTTAAAAGGACATTGTCTTGACACTTGGAAAAATATTGACATTGCATTGTGTGCATAGTAGTAATTAGTCACAAACTATTGAGTCATTCTTGTTGGCACAATCTCTATACAACTAAGGCTAAAAACCATTTTTTCAAATAGCTTTATATTTTAACACAAGATCTTGATTGAAATCATTTAATTTTTCGATATCAATTCATCTTCAATCATCAATCAACTTTTGTTTTTGTTTGTTATACAATAGAGATTTATTAATGTCAATAAGATAAACAAAACAAACCATGTACTATTATAAATCTTTTGAAAATTAACAATGATTGTATAATATTGATAATTTTGACATTTAGTAATTAGCCTTGACATTATTCTAATGATTTTTTTTTCCATCATGCATAACCAATTGTAAAGCAGCGTGTTTCCTGTTATTTTTTATCAGATTTTTCTTTATAACATATAATAATATCTTTATTTACACACCCGCCAATTAGCATGAAGTATTGGTATTTCCCGACACAAAGAAAAGCCAACAAATCTTCCGGAATTTCCATTCTAGCGTAAAGCACTAAAAATTATTCAGATATGAAAAAAAGAACTACACAGACACTTAATTTATGTCTATCCTAGTTATGAATGCAAGAAAGAAAAGGCAATCGAAATAACATATTCTTTTTTTTTCTTTTATTGACTTGTTCGGGAAAACGGAAAGCACATATCATCTAGATTAAACATGCGAAAAAACCAAAGAAAAAAAAAGTGTAGAAACACAAATTATGACTGGCACCAAAGGAAGTTGCATATGCGGTATCATGATGTAAGAGCTTCCTGAGTTTCCAATTCAGATTAATAAATACATCTATGTATATTTATATATATATTAATGTATATATATATAATACGAGTATCACAGACAAGACAATATTCTCTTTTATTCTTTTCTTTTTTCAAACATCAGTATCTTTAGCTGATTTAGAAGCGTCATGAATATTTTCTGATTTGTCATTGATTAGTTGTTGATGCATGGTTCGATTAAGAAATGTTGGCAGTGGAGGTGGTGGAATGCGAGCTAATCGTTGTCGATAATTATTATGCGTTGCTGATGTATTACCATTTTGATGATTTAAATTTGTTCCAAGTGTACTCGTATTAAAATTATTGTCATGAATTATTTGATGTGGGTTTTGTGATGGTGAATAAAGTCGATTTACTGTTTTAAAACGTGTCCATAATTGATTTATGATTTCTGTTACAACAAGGTCACTACTGTTTACTGAAAGTAAACGTGTTACAAAAACTCCATCATCTTTTAGATAGTATAGCACAAAATCGCGTGCAGCTTGACGTTCTTCTTGAGGATTAAACGATGACATTATACCAAGATGACGTTTAACAAAATGTATTTTTTCACCTAAATATTAAAAGAAACGAAAGGAGAATTCAATCATATATAATTATCTTATTAGTTTCCTTTTAAATAATATTCTTACAAATATTTGTTTAGCGGAAAAGCATGTCATCTTCACAGGAAATTTTCATTTTTTCTCCTAGGAGCATTGCACAATAAGCATTTGTCATTTTTCCATCAATACTCCCCAGGGATGTGACTCTTCCAAAGAAAGAAACCTCAACTTACGCGAAACAGTACATTGATATAACCAAACAAGAAAATCATAAACCGTTGCTAAATAAAATAAACAAAGCGTCTAGATAATGAGAAAAACGACAAACATAACTTTCTATCCTAAATCTTACCAACACTAATGGATATAAGCCAAAACCATTGGATAATAAAAATGACTTCATTAAATAAATTGATTCTTAATACACATTGTACTGTATAAAAATGATTGATACCGATTTCTCGAATTTTAAAATCACTAGAAATGAAGTACGCGTGTAAGTCATAATATTTTTTTTCTCTATAGTTAAATTTACCAATAAGTCACTTTAGGAAAATGTCTATTTTCAGTCCAACGTTGATTTTTAAATAATTTTTCAATAACTTCAAAACCAAATAAATAATACTCATTACCTAAGAAAGCATTTAATAAAAATAGCTGTGCTAGTGCATTAACAAGCCACATTAATTTGACAAGGAAATAGACAATAACAAGATAATTTCCGTAATGTCGATTCGAACAAAAGCAAAATAATTGGCAAAATCGACGAAGACATGAAAAACGCTTTTCAATATGATGTCGTGTCAGTTGTGCTCGTGCTGATATGTAGCGTTCAATATTAACAATTAAATAACTCATTATACGATCACGTGATTCATACTGTTCAACTTGTTCATATTTCTAAATTTGTGAGCATGTTGTAACGAATAGTATTTTAAGAGAATGTAGATGAAAAGAAACTACTTACTATTGCTGCATCAACAAGATTTACTAAATCAAGACCTGATTTAATATTGAGTGTACGCCACACTACACGAGGAAAGTAGAATAAAAATGCTTGAAATAATAATATAAATGGTACCCATTGATAATAGAGCTAAGAAAGCAACAAGAAACATTAATAGATAATTACATTGTAGAAAAATGCGGTCTCCTATTATTTACGATATCTTTATTGCGCCGACTTGTTTCATCATCAGGTAACTCTTGATCGATTGGAATATCTAATGGATATTATCATTATTACAAGACAAAGAAAAATGTTCAATTGAATTTCTTACAATAAGTATTAGCAATCCAACAATAACTATCTGTGTATGCTTCATAGGATGGTTTAAATTGAGCTGGGACCTAACCCGTTGAAAGAAAAATAATCTATGTTATTTGAAAAGATAATCATATTTACCCAGCAATCGATGGGATCTCCTAGAAAATAAATTAACAATAATTATAACAACAAACCAATGTTTATATTTCCTACCAGCATACTGTTTAGTCGTAACAAGAATAGCAAAGACAACGCATATAGTCGTTGTATATCGATGACTGAGTCGATCCACATAAGAATCATCATCACGAAATTGTCTTATATTTGAAACAGAAAGGCCAGCGAGCTGTCGGACTAATTCCATGTATGTTGTTGTTCTTTTGATTGCCGCTGATGGTGATCATCAGGCATAGTCTTACTGTTTTAGATCTTGAAAAAAGAAAATAAGAAAGAAATAAGATTCTCTCATGAGAATCGAATTTTATCTTTTATCTTGACTCAATCAACACTAGGTTATTGATACCATCATCACCTTACCTCTTTTTTTTTCTCTTAATGAAACGTTATTTAATTACATTGATTAAATAATATTTATAAAAACAATATTTTTATTTTATATTTCACTAATAGATATGTGATTTGAACTTGAATAATGCTATTATATGCATCTATACATTTTTTTTCTGTTCTCTCGCTCGCGCACGTCTATTATCACATTGCATTATCAAAAAATGATTAGAGGAACGAGCTTCTTACTTCTCTTTGCTATATTTCCATTGCTGTAACAACCATCATCATTACTTAGGAGAGTGGGACTCGACGAAGTTATCGAGAGCGAACGAAGCGAAGAAAATAAGAAACATCCATCTATACCATCTATCCACACGCAGCACTCCCAACATTCGATGGTTACATTAAAAAATTTCACACAACATAAAAAAATCCTTTTTCTATGATCGTGATTGGAACACATATATAAAGATGTTATCAGATAAGATGAAATATGTAGATGTATGTTTTATGCATGCTTGTATAGTTATTTTATTAACTGAGATTTTCTTATTAAACATGCCTTCAACTAATTATTCACTGAATGAAATTTTTAAAATCTGGAACAAAAATTTACACCGAACCTTGTCTAGTTTTGACGCTTACCGTAAGAAACAAATAATCGTGTATTTATATCAATGGATATATGCTCATGAGAGATTCTATGTGGTGATTGACATGCGACAATAAGGAATAGTAGCCTGTCTTACTAATTTTATTATCGTGGTCGGCAAGAGATACGTACACAGATTCATAGACAAAATCTCTTATCTGTGTTCGATGAAGATAATGAAAAAAAAAAGACGATTGTGTGCTCTTATCATTAGACACTAGGGAATACATGTATCGATTCTTATTGACGCACAAACCAAGTCGACTAAGCTGTGGTTCATGCTGTTCGTCTTCATAAGCTGACGGAACAGGCGACAGGGGTAACTGCTCTTTTCTGAGCATTCTGTCGCCTTGTTCTCTTGCAATTACTATTGAGAGACACTCACGCAATCGTTCCTATCGGCCTTCATTTTTGAAGACCAAATCGATAGTTCAGTGACTGACGAAGACTATCATTATATAAATACATGTAAATATATGTAATATAAATAGTATGTCGAATAGGAGAATAATAATCTATTTTTCAGAATCGATCATTTGTCTTATTATTGTCTTCTCTGTGTATCTAGGTGATTATATGTCACTTAATCGTCAAATCGATACATTTCTAACCTAATATTTACCTGCATTTAAAAATTATGATATTATTTGTCAACTCACATGTTTTTTGATGAGTATTCTACACGAGTCTCAGGAGATTCTTACCCTTATACAAAAGAGAAGAATAGAGAGAAGATTTATTAGTAACTCTCGAAATCATAAGACAGAAGGCATGCAATAGAAAAACGCTCTCTCTCTCTCTCTCTCTCTCTCTCTCTTAATCTCTACTTTTTTTCTATGTCTCTTTTACAATGAGACTATTCATTGAAAAGATCAGCGCAAAAAAAACAGAGAGACAGAGAGAGGGAGAGAGAGAAGCAACAAAGACAAGCTTGCAATGATTTTCTAAAGATAATCTTCTATCTATTTGGCTAGTTATTAGAGACATGCAAGACATTAGCATGGCACGTATGTACAACAGAGAGAAGAACAACACATCAACAACTATCTATCCAAAATGCCACAATACCGATAGCAAAGAATGTTTGGTACCAATCCTTTTTTTTCTTTTTTTCTTTCACTCTCCGCCTTCTACTTGTTCTTCTTCTCGTCCTTTTCAAGCGGTCACTCATTCACACGCGAACATGATCTCGCAAGCCGGAAGTTATCTACTGCCGAGGGCCACTTGTATCCTGACTATGGTGAGAAACGACAGTCGTGTTCATTAAGCTTCACTGAGAAAAGANAAAGAGAGAAAGAAAGAAAGGAAAAAAAATGAGCAATATTTCCCATTCTTGGAACGATCTAGTCCGTTTGCTTGTTCCCGCACTCGTTTTCTTTCTTGTTTCGTCGTTCTCGATTACCCTTATGTCATGTACAAAGAAAAGTCGTATAAGCTCTGTGACACACTATCTTGGATATAAAGATGGGCGCACATTTTCAGTTTCTAAATTACATCAATGAGAAAAGAGAAGAGAGCAAAGGAAAAGAAATCCACTCGTGCTCATTTTCAAAAAACGTCAAGAATTGACTTTTTATTTTCACGCAGAGAAAAGAATGAATAGAAGAGCTGGAGGAAATATCAGATGGTGCCGTAAGAAACAGAAAGTGAATAGAACTACTAAATAATGATGATGATAATGATGAAGCAACATCGACAACTATCTATTATGGACAATAAAGACTTGATTTCACTACTAACCAGCATGAGCAAGCATGCTATTCTCGTTAATTTCTCTTTCGACATTTGAATGATACAAGTAACTTGAATAAGTGGACTACTTCAAGTCGAAGTCATGAATAGAATGAGCAATCGAGAAACTAATTGTTCCAATTCGACATGTTGTTTAGCAGTTTGATAATGATTTATTATAAATAACTAAAAAGAAAAACGAAACAAAGCAATGTGCAAAGAAAAGCCACATGCCGTCTATTTTGCAAAGTAACACACATTGCTTCTAACAACAACATGAAATGTTTATGCGCGTTCCTGTCATTAATTTGCCCTTCTTAGGCGTCTTTTCTGTCTTATCAATCCTCTTCGTTGCACAAGATTGATTATGATCGATGACACACAAAGTGCTTAGTCGTATTATTTGGCAAGAAGTACAGCAAAGTGTTTTTAATCACATCCATTGCAGTGGTCTGAATGAAGACTTCTTCTTTCGCAATCAAAAAATAATGAAAAAAACAAGAACGAGCTGCCTATGTTGGAGAAACAAAAAAGAAATGAAAGTTTCATATTCTTTTTCACAGTCATCAATCTAACAGTTGCTATTCAGTGATACAGTTATTCATGTTGTACTTTATCAGATGAAGAACAAAATTTAATTACGATAGGATAAAGCATTTTCAATAGCTTATCAAATATTGATAATTAAATAGACATTATTGAGAATAATTAATATTTTATTGATTAATAGGAGCGAGAAAAAATGGCTTTGATTTTTTATCGCCTGAATCTTATCAATGGTAAATTTCTGCTGCAACATAAAACGATCGGAAGGATATACTGTACAATAAGCGAGATTATCGTATATTTATAAAGACTTCCTTGACAATAATGCTTTTCATTCATTTCATTGTATTGAACATCATTGTAAATACTAAATGTCCAGACAGTTCCAAAAATAAGCCAAATAAAGTTAAATATTTGTAAAAGAATAATAATAACAGCAGATACATGAACATATAAAAATTCACATAAATTTTCATCTTGTTTCTTAATCTGTAGAAAACAAGCAGCTATAGTTAAAAAAATAATGACAAGATTAATCGTAGATACTACAACTAAATAAATAGGTATTCGGTGTTCAATAGGACATGAGGACACATTCGAACATCCCATGACTAGTGTGATCAATGTAAAAATTAAATCGAATCCAATAGAAATCACCGTAAACAATATATGTGATACATCTATACCAGCTAATCTGCGTAAGTATTTACTAAAATCAGTTGTTTTCGTTCGAAGAGAATGCGAATTCGGTATATCGTCATCTGTTGAAAACGAATTTGACTCGATTGGCATCGAATGAAGGTCCATTTCGGAAGTCGAATGAAATTCTTCTTTAAAATAAAACTTTCACTTTATACGTCAAATTTAAACGACTGTCGAGTATTTGTCTGCGATAAAAAATATGCTGTGGTATAAAAAAAAAAACGTAAAGCAAACAGAAAAAAGGAACTTATTTCGTTGTATGTTGAAAAGAAAAGGAAAAAGCAATTCGATTGAGAATTTTATTTTCGAAAGAATTCAAGTGCTTGCTTATTGTTTTTCGTTCGGATATTGTAACCATGGGTGAGACAAAAGTGTATGACCATTGATTGGATAATTATTTCTAGTTAATTCTTGAAAATTTCGTCCTAATTTAGATGCTTCACAATCTAAACATCGATCAAAAGTAAATTTTATAAACAATGTTGATTTGTAATTAGGCAATTCAAAGCGATCAACAATTGTTGCAACACCGAAATCAATCAATTGAATATCACGTTCATTAGAGTATAATATATTACCCCAATGTGCATCACTAGAATTAGGTTTGTTTTTACAATGACATCGTGTATCTTAAAATGTTCTCAAATACAAACAGATGCATTATGTGACAACTAGCTATTTCTTTTAGTGCTAGTAATTGATGTTGAACTAAAATTTAAAATGTCCATCAAACGACAGATAACTTTATTCTTCGATATTACTTAACGGTTTGGCAAGACGTTCTAAAATATTTTCACCATATTGTAATGGTGATATACCAGACAATTCTTCAAATATTAAATACCATTCATTTGTATCTTTTGCGAATGTATGTGGAATACTGGCTGCAGCTGGCATCTAACAAATCAATTATGAATATTGTCAATAATAATTGAGATGTGTCCTGGGGTGTCACGGTCGACGTAAGGGAAGGCAAAGGAAGGTTAGACACAAATTACCTTCCAGCCTTGAGAAGTTCTCATGTTTTCTCTGTGGCACTCGTAAATACAATCCTGGCGTTGTCTAATCAGTGGTAGTAAATTTCTTCCAATCAACCTTCTGACAAGTATACTGATCTGAATGATATCAGAAACAGTGATCAGATCTTTTATTCTCAGAGAATTCGAAGAAAAACTTGCAAGAATGTGTGTCAGTAGATCTCATGCACTTTAATTCTGATCGTCTTCCTAAAAGATTAATTAGTAGAATTTTCTATTGGTTGAAATTCGACCATGAAATCACTCGTCCGATAGCTTAAGCGTTAACGTCGAAAAGAATTTTTATATATTGACAAATGTGTATCTTCGATGAATAGTCAATCACCTGTCACAAGAATCGAATGGATGTGAAAGTTTCATACTTCGATAAATGGTCATATATTTTTTTTTTCCATGCGAATTTTTCACAGAACTGTTCTGATCATTAAATCTATCTGCTAGTTGAATTTCGTGTTGAAGATTACATCATGTGATGTTTCGATAAAGCAGTGAAAGTCATTTGATGATTCAACTTTCTCTAACTCATCATCCTAGTTTCTCATGAGCTGAATACCAGGTAAAACAGAAAGTCTTAGTTCGTATATTCCCATCTTATCTCCTTGGTTTGTCCCATATCTCTTCCCATGCTATTGTTGTGACACTCTTGGATTCATCACGTACTTTACCATAGGTAAGAGCAACTTTCTCCGCAACATAATATTCAAATGGTACTAAAGAAATAATTATTTTTCATAATCAAGAAAAAACAGCGTAACTTCTACAATTACCTAGATCAGAATGAGCTGAACAAGAAGGCTTTCGAATTAGCCCATGTTTAGGTTTATGATTGCATGGATCATCAGACTTGTGCAAAGATTTAATATCAAATTCATACACACATTGTGGTAATTCGTCGATATGTAAACCACCAAGATGACTGTGTTTAGCTATTTTAAGAACTAAATTTTTACCGTTCAACTCAATACCATAAACATTAGCAGAATTGCCAGATATGAATGTTTTCTTCCATATCATTGCACTTAATGCTTTATGATTATGACTAAGACCAAAGTTAACAGCTTCAAGGAATTTTTTTGGTATGTCTACACCTTTGACTGACATAACAACGGTTAGAATATTTCGAGAAGCTAATGGAGGTTTTGCAGTTTTCAGATAACGACGATCTTCTGGTGACCACTATGAACACGCGTAAGGAAAAATGCAATAGAAAAGAAAACGTACGATTCTTCTTTAGATAATTTACAAAGTTTTTGTCAAGACTGAAACCGGCTGTTGGAGCATGATAAAGTTCATTTAACGAAGCAACAGCACCAGAACCAAGTGGACCCTTAGGTAGTGGTGATTGAAACCGGTCGAAAGGTATTGATTCATACTTCGGTGATGCAGGAACAAGAAAAGTATCTGGTGAATGAAAATCGTCACGACTCTTAAATTATATTAGTAATTAACAGGAATGAATTTTTTTAGTCGTTAACGAGTTGATTACCATAGCTAATACTTGATTCAATTCTTGATCAATCTTTTTCCGATTTAATCTATTGTATTGTTTTGAACCATCATCGTAAAAATTCAATTTTGGTGAACCACCGGGAACTCTCTGTCCCATAGGTGATTCAACATCAACTAAAGTACCATGATCTAGAGTTTGAAGACGCGCATCCGATAGAAATCGACTACGATCACTGCTTGATGGAGCATTGAATGGAGAATGTGACCCAAGCTAAAAATTCATACACATGAAAATCGTGATTGATATGAACTATTCTGTTTCGATGCAATACTATCATTCTTGATGATCTAAGGTTTGTATGTTAGAAATTTGTGTTCAATAAAAAGATCCAGCCGTAATTTATTGACTCGTCTTTGATTTGATTTGCTTTGTATGCATTAAATATCAGCCTCTCCCCTCTTATTATTTATCTAATGGAAACCATGTTAGCACATATGATTTTATTAATAGATCCAATCAATCTAGAAAGTGTTACTTGTCGAAATTTCTTAATTCCTGATGTATTACTGATCATGTAAAAGAATACTTTTTGAAGAGCAAAAACTATTCTTTTACATGATGACTACCATGCAAATACAGTTTTTGATCTACTATATTTCTATTAGTTAAACTAGCACTATGACATAAATCTAAGATCTCAAGACTTGCTAATCATAACGCTCTTAATCACATACTATGCAACATCGAGGTACTTAATCAGGCACGCACATCTATTTTAAAGATAACAGTTGATAGCGATGAATTCGAGTGTAACTAGTACAGTTCGAAACTTTATGGTATTTAATTGTTTCGAACAAATTAAATCCAATTCATTTCATACCCCTGAAGTTTCAAATATTCGTTCACGTTGAAAACTTGATTCACAATCACTTTCACATTCACTGAGTTTAAATGGAATTGGGCGCCGATCAAAGGATGATTTTACTGATAGTCTGTTACTTCTATCTGTAGTTCTGGCATAGTTTTCTTCACTTTCTTCATCACTGAAAGGTCTATAGATTCGAACCAATCGAGATGAATTTGTTGAATCTTGTTGAATCGAATCATCATCATCATCGTCATCATCATCATCATCACTACTGAGATTAAATAAACCCATGCGAATAGGAAGAGCTTGATTCGCTTCTTTTCTAGCGGCAGTACGTGGTGATGTACAAGCACAGCATCGAAAAATAATGTTTATAACTAAAAATAATAGTTTGAATCGATCAATATACGACATACGTGAGAATAGATTAAAGAAAAAAAAATTGAACATGCGCGATTTCATCATTTATCTATATACCATGACTACGAAAACTTGAGGTCTCATCAATAAAAAAGATTGTAGAATAATTGTGTTCAAAGTAAGTTGAACGACATGCATGAGAACGTTTACTTATTTTCTGAGCTTTCATCTTCATTAATTATACATGCAACTGTCTACTAATTAAGTAATTGGCCATTTTAAAAACAAAATTAATATTCATACACACAATTCTGTACGATCTTTAAATGGAAATAATTTCTTATGTATTAGAATAGGATGAAAAATAGCTCCCTGTATTTTTTAGGTTTGAATACTGTTCAATATTCAACTATTTGTAAATGATAATCGTATTTAACAAGATCAATACTAGTATAAATCAGCTCCCCCCACCCACAGTTATCTATCCAGATCCTCGTGCTACCAGTTCAAATTTACTGAATCGTATTTTACAACTTTATTATTTAATAAGAGCACAGCTCATGCATTAAACATCTCTTCGATTCGTGTGAATAGTTATGAACGGATTCCTTTCTTTTACATACATAATTACAATCAAGTATTTCCTTTCCTTACACCTGAATAAATAATTCAAAATGTTGTAGGAAAACGGAAAGAATCATAACAATCACCATTAGTACATGAAAATAACACTATATTTATATTTTTACAACGAAAGAAAAGTTTGAGTTTCCTTAAGCATCTGAGAAAAACAAATGACACAATATCCGTATTTGAAACATTTACTTTTTACATGTCTGTCCGTAAAATAAATCATTTGGTCAATAAACAAGTAGCTAGGGCATGTAAAATGAAACATGCAAATAAAAACAATATCAAGATTCATGTTGATTCTAGATACTTTATGAATATTCTTATATCTGAGTATCATTTAGAGAAAACTAAAAATTCGATTCATTGTTACCATTACGTATGTTTAAAGATCAAGAGTTGAACGAAAGCTGTTCGGTCTCTAAACTAAACAATGATAAAGTTGTTCCCAATTATTCATTCATTTATCTAGATGAGAAATTTTCATCGCTAATAACTTCACAAAAGATAAGACGTCCCTTAACAAATTAGTTTTTCTTTTGCGAATCTATTCGAAATTTTCAAATAGAAAATTATGAAAGTTTTATTTTGAGTGAAAAATTCCATTCTAGAATAATGAATTATAAGATAGATACTGTTTATTAACATAGGAATGATTGATTAAAAACCTTTATTATTACGTTTCATCAGTAAAGCATACGCAATTGTTTTAAATGATCAAAAACTTCGTCGAACCTTTTGTTTCATGATAATGATCTACATGAAGCGATGAGTTTTCATGTAATGTTCTCAATGTTAGACTAAAATGTCAATGTATCCAACAATGTGCTTCTTGTGTTTCGGCATCCTGCTGGTACGATGACGACGACCTTGGTGTATCTTTTCTACTGTCATTGCTAGATTGTCTTAGTTATATCGACTTAGTTGCACAGTCAAAAATGGTTATATTGAATGTCATACTTGTCTGTTATGAGAAGAAACATTTCTAGCAATCCAACTATTGGATGCGTCTAGCAATACTTATATCGTGTCCAGAATACTGAAAAACTTAAATCATTCACTTATAAAGTGCTTTAGGTTGTCTGACAATGTTCTCTTATAATTCATTAGTATATTCTCCCTTTGAGGTTTGTTACGATTGTTTGCATGGTATCGCATGTTGATCTAATCAAGAAGTATTCAAGTCTGTCGGATGCAAAACTAACACACTTAAATATCGTTTATGGATACTGGCTGGGATTAAGACCCAGTGAATGAGTACTCTGATAGCTTAGATGAAGTTTTCTAACCGTACGTATAGATTAGTTCAAGAGTTTTCGTAGTAGTTCTGAAAATTGTCATCTTACTTGGTTCTGTTGGCTCATATCAATACAATGTAATGAGGGTATTATTATGTAATAAAATATCAGCACAAAGTTTCTCAAGTCTCTTGCATAAGAAATCTCTAATATACATTTTTTAACGTCTCGACTTTTAGCACGATTGACTTGAATTTTTTGTGCTCATGCATACAAATTCAAGTCAATCGTAACATTTTAGTATCACTGACATATTAGTTATATTTGATTCATAACTCGTATCTCCTCTGATCGATTTCACAAGTTTTTTCTATGATGGTAGTCTTGGCAAGTCTCATTGCTAACACCAAGCTTCAGTTCTTTATTTCATATTACCAGAAACTTGATGAGTCATATACAATTAAAATTCGTATTTTATAGAGACATGAACTAAACCAAATGTTTATCTTCATCAATAGCTGATCATAAAATCAATTTTTTTCTTTCTGTTATCCTTCGACACAATGTTTTCTTCACAACGTGAATTTAAATTTCAAAGAATATCATATATCATTGACAATTGTACGCACATTTTCATTGTTTGATGGTCGATTGGGGTTGATTTTGCTGTAAATGATGGATTCGATTGAAGTTGTTTAATAATAATTGTGTTGAATGAAAGAGCCCAGATAATATCGAATGTCATAGGGTAGTGATAGGATAATTCTATAAATAATAATATTATATTGAAATTAACTGCTTGAATAGTATTATTCGATGATAAACTTAAGAAACCTATTTCATTTGTATATACATATACATGCATTATATTATTAAATATTCAATAAATCTTGACTTCAAATAAGAATAAAACATTATTTGACATCACTATATGCTGCTGATTTCAACTGACAATGTATGTGATCATTCATGGAGAAAACTAACATCAATTTTTAAAGTGTGTCTTTTTCGATTTAGAAAGAGCCGATAAAGTAGAACTTGTAAGAAAGCTAGATGATATTCCAGTTCGAATCGAGTATGGAATGCCGTACTAAGCATGAGTCAGTAGTGGGTCTAGAATTTTCGAAGAGGAAGAGAGCATGCAATTTCCCTAAATGGGATGCGATCATATACGAAGAACACATTTTGTGATGTATTAGAGGTAGTATGAGCTCGTTTTTCGTTCGTTTTTGCTGAAAAAAATCGAGAAAATTTCCTGAGACGAGGTACGATTGAATGGTTGTACTACCCTAAATCAGTCTCTGGTATGATTCTCGAAACAGTATCATACATGATAAAAACACGAATAATCGTTCTTGAAGTCTATCATAACTCATGTCCACCTGAAGATATTTACATCCTATTGGTAACAGATTTTTTTTTCTCAGCTATTAGTTCGGAAAAATGACACTAATATCAGTCATCTGGTCTAAGTCAAAAACAATGCGAAGCATAACTGTAAGAAAATTCATCACAACGAGAGCTCTATCAGCGCCTACCAACAGGTTTCTAATGAACACTTTTCATTAATCGGTTAATTATCTGTAAACAGCTCTACGGTATATGAAAACAGTGTGCATGACGGCTACATTTTCTTGTTGTCTTCGTTTTAATTGTCTCAAGATGTAGAAAAAACCAAATTATGAAAATTTTGCCATTTTTGTAACTTATTTATAAAGGAACGAAACATTTTCGAAACTAGATGATATTCGCGTTTTACTGGACTGAAAACTATGGTACAATGCATCCAATGTCGACTGATGGATAAATCGATAGATTCTAAAAAACGAACAAACGTTTGAATGATGGAATATGGAAGATTTTTTGAAAAAAGTAACGACGCTCAACTAGAAACAGAGCTATACCCAGTGAAAAATATTCTCGGATTTCAATCAAATTATTGTGCAACAAAATCCAATCCTCAATCCGATTGATAATCTTGATTATGATCGATCACCATTTAACCCAAACTTGATGTTATTGCTAGCCCAGTGGAAATTAGATTGATTGAAATCGGATT
>OENT01001307.1:0-48604 GCA_900239685.1 Rotaria macrura | reverse complement strand
TGACCGATGTACAAGACGTTTCAGACCAGACCTGACGGGTTTCGCGGACATTTTGGACAAGACATGTCGGCAGTCTTCCTTTATCTTTTGCTTACTTGGGTGATTTGAGGCAGTCAATAAGTTCTGGTTTCTTCTTGTCATGTGCAACTACAGCAATTCGTTTTCGGTTAGACATTAAAATATGCTTGGCCATCATCTCGTCGCAGAATGGAAACAAATTTATTATTCGATATGAAAAGCAAATGACGAACTTTTATACTAAAATCTTTTTTTTTTCAATCTAGAGATCCCTATTGGAAAGAAAAGTTCTCCAATTGTGCACAGTCATCATGCCCTCCTACATTAGTAATCAACATCATTAACTTTTATCTTAGCAACGGTACGTATAAAAAAACTATTGAATTGCTTGTTTGAATAATATGAATCAACACCGATGAATAGTTAGCAGATATTTTCCAACATATAGCAAACAGTTGGTTTGAGATTCCAGTTACTTTGGAATTTCGACACCTCAGTGGCGAATCATCTGCAAAGATTTATGAGATTGCTGACAAAAGCACCACTTGATGATGCGATTCTAAAACTATGTTAACCGTCGAAAGTCCAATTGTATAAGTGGAAGTATTCTATAAATTCTTACATGATGCATTATCAACAGTCGAAATTGCAATTTACGTTAAAAGTTACTCATTCTTCTTCAAGACTCATTTCTTCATTGGAAATTTCCAACCACGGTTTCAACATGTGTAATGTATATGTTGTTGTCTTCCACCTTAGAATTAACTATTCCGTTGATAAATTGTGTTGCATGTGGATATTGGTCTCGGTCTTGGTGAAAAAGAGCGAAAATGAAAATAGTGCAGAGGAAAATAGCGAAAAAAATTAGAAAGAGAAAAACGGCGAAAATTTAAATGAGTTAAAAGAAAAAATTACAGTTGATCATTTCCATTGTTGTGACTCATGGTCTATGCTGTTTTATTGATTGAAAAAAGAATACTGATAGTGTATTTAGAAAACTTTTATTATTTTTTGTTTCCAATTAATAATGATAATCCAATATTTTTTCGAGATTATTTTTTTATTATATCGAAATAAAATAAAAATCAGAAATTATTGATGGATTACCTTTATGGACGTAGCAAAAGGTATCTCAAGTTGCTGAATGTTAAATGAACTATTTTCAGAAACTATATTTGAAATCATTTTCACGATATCCCAGGTCGAAAACGTACGGCGGGAACCGGTCGGATCCCGTGTTATTCCCACGAATTCCGGAAGCGGGTTCCAGCCGGATCCGGGCTCTGGAAGGAACGACCTAGGATATCTAGCTAATATTAAGAAGTTTTCTCGATTTATTGGAAAAAAAATTCGCCATTCGATGAGTGACCAATACGAACAGAAATTATTGAATTTTGTAACTACATCTTTTCAATCATCGGAAGTTTCAATTCTTTTTCATTTCGTCCATCATATCGTATTTTCCCTGTTTTCCTTCTAGCTATCGTCCTTCTGTATAGTTTTTCTTTCGCTGTTTTTCTCTTTCGATTTTTTCCGCCTTTTTCATTTCCGCTTTTTTCCACTAAACCCTGGGTCTCGGTATGGGTAGTCTGGATTTAGAAGTGGGTGAAGAAAACAACAGCACATAGACCCATATTGCCATACCCTTCGACGGAAACTTATCGTAAACATTATATGGAAAGCGATGGATTTGCGGAGTCATGTGAACAGTTTGCGTAGAAATGCTTGCATTTCACATTGAAAGACTTACTCAGAAGACGGAATGGGCAGTAAAGAGAAGAGTTGCTCGCCTCCTAGTCGAAAATCTTATGAGCAAGGTCTTGAAATCTTGGGATTGATAAGCAAGATCTTATTGAAATCTTGATAAGATAATATGTATGTACATATATTTGTTGCATGAGATAAATGTGTACCCATGATTTTGGCAAAATCATGGAAAAGAAATCGTTTACTATTACCTTCTCACAAGATCTTAAGTAAAATAAAAAGCGACATAATTCTTGTATTTATGTGCTGATTAGTATTCATTCACCATTAGGGGTGGCACTTTAACTTTACTTTGAATTAAAATTTAAAGTTAATTTTCTTTTTCATATTTATCACTACCCAGTCTGGTTGATTGGTGCCTGCTAGATCCTCTGCAACCTATAAGACGCCAAAAAATGAAAAATAAAGCAACTTAAAACGGCTTTAAATAGTTTTATGATTTAATGTTAACGTTTAAAGTTGTTTAAATAAGCGTGAAACTAGTTCATTTTTTCAATTTTTAACTCTTGTAGGTTGGAGATAGTTTAACGATCATCAATTAACAAGTCGGAATCATGAGAAGTATAAAAGAGAAAATTCACTTTAACTTTTAAAAAAGTTAAAGTAAAAACACTTTAACTTTAACACTTTACATAAAGATTTTCAAAGTTAAAGTGCCATTCGTATTCACCATTCTGTTATGCATACACAGTTGCATATACACAACATGATTGAAAGTAGGAAACACTTTTTCAAAATATTCTTGTTTCAAAACTATTTCTCCATTATTGATTATTCGAGAACATCCTGATATCGACCAATTCTCGAGGAAGGACTATACCCTGAAGTGGTCTGATGGAGATCGGACTAACTCAAAGCCAGACAGATTCCAAGATCTACGTTGTTTAAGTTATTTTGAATAAGAATAATCAAATGGAAATAAAGTGAACAGGCGGCATAACATGCTTTCACAGGACAAAAAAAGTACCCTGTAAGATAGGTTCGACTCACATTTTCAGAGTGCGTCATACCTTGTGTAGCAAATCATGACACATTTTACACGTTTTATTTTAGTGTTTATTCAAAGATCGTATGGATGTGTCGCTTCGATCTTACACATGGATGCCAAAGGTCTGTAATCATATCTTGGTACAAGATAATACGATAATATCCTACCTGAATTTTCAAGATCTCATGTTCCCTTATCTATACACACGATTTTTCTTACAAGATGCTCGACTATAGGGTACTTGGCAGAGCTCCATGGGATGAAAAGGATTTGTTTCATCCCGTTCTGCATCCCACAGAGCCTTATCGGGGCCCATCCCATCCCGTGTTATTCTAAAACATAAACGTAATTCTTTCTTTTTATTTGATAATGTGATTGAAACATGTTAGTTAATTTCCAGTTTCTTGCTCAATGAAATGCATTTACTTTACAATTTATCTGTTGCAAGATAACATTCACATGTTAAAATATTCTATTACGATGATATTTACATGGCAAACTTGTTTCACAATACCATTTACATGAGAACTCCCTATTACAAAAAAAAAACAAATGAAAATTACAAAAAGAAGCACAAGCTAAAATACTGTTCCTTGAATAACTGATCCGAGAAAAAGTATGTTGTCAGCATCTAAAGGATAAAAAAAGACTGCAATGACGTGAACGATCACTACAATGCAATCACTGTGTCGTTTTATAGAAGTGACCTATTCCCACCGTGTGAAGACAACCAATCAAATAAGCTCCATTCAAGCGGGCAAACACATGGAAAAAAGCGTTTGAATATTCAATTGGGAACTGCGATTATGATTCATTAACATTTATTAATAAAACGCAAGAAACGCGTTTTTTACGCTGAATTGTCACTTTCCGAGAGCGAAAGCCGAGTAAAACTCTGATTCTGAGAGTTTAAACGGATTTGTTTTTAAGTTCTAGAATAATTGTGCGTTTTAACGCTCAAAATTAGAGTTTATATCCGTTCTCATGCTCGGAAAGTGAAAATTCTGCAGAAAACACGTGTTTCTTGCATTTTTTTTATTAAGCTTCGGTGGCTCACAATCATAGTTGTCCCAAAACTGCAATGAATGCATAATAATCATATCCTAATTGTGCTTGTATGAAATAAGCAAGACAAAGAAGGTTATTGATATGGTCCCGTCTCGAGAGAAATCAATCCTGTCCTGCTGAATTCCGTCAACGTCTCATTTTTATTGTCTCATCCCGTTCCGAGACTCATGCTGCATTAGGCAAAGCTCTGCTACCTATAGTGCTTGTAGATTCTATTCGTTACTATACAACTCAGGTGAATGAATCCGACACCAAATCCGATCAGATCTGACAGAACCCGACGAAATCCTATGGGAATCCGTGTTGTGGAACAACTAATGGATCCGATGGGTGAAACCTATTTTCTTAATTGTGTATGAATTAACATTTAATCCCAATAGTAGAGGTCTGTTAGATCATACGATGAAGTCGAATGGGACTTCAATGGTAGGATTCGATAAAATCCAACATTAAGGATTCGCATGTCGGATCGCAAGCAGGAATCCGATGGGATTTCATCGGATTAGAGAAACTCCGATAGAAACATGATCGGATCCAATTGTCGGAATGATCCTCCTGGAAAACACCTTCCAGAAGATTGCTGATTTCCACAGTTTACAGATTTTAGTGTGAGTTTGGGGATATGGGACTATGTGCTAATGTTCTCTTTACGTAGGTCGCATTCACCCACACGTGCATGGTGGAACGATGTATACTGATAACATGGTCTCGATTTTTCATTGGAAGTTTTTCGCAGAGAATGATAGTGTGTTGCAAATAGAATATTTCCGACGTTTAACTTTTCGATTAGTGACAATGTAGAGGGTTGTATTGTATGAATGCAACATAATAATTGAAATGGTAAATCCTCACATAATCTATAATGACAAATTATCAGGGCATTGAGGTCGAGTGACATCTTTCGTCGTCGAAATCCACTAACATATTTTTTTAGTAATGCAATAAGTTCTATTTAACAAAAAAAACTGAATTCCATATTAAAAAACAAGTTAATCATTGAGATGATAATGACGGTAACATAATCCATAGTCCTGATAATTAGTCAATCATATTTCCAACCAATTGTGCAAGCGTAAAAAAGAATGATTAAATTACAACACGGGTAGTGGACTTCCTACATTATTTACTTTTAATCTTTCATATTACACGTGCACGAAACTAATTATCTGTTTATGGTTTTTTTATTTGATTTCAATTAACATAAATATTCTCTCTAGACATATTTGGGATATATCATAGAATCGATTAACAATCAAGCATAATCTTATTCGGCTTTGGCCGTAGCTAAAAGAAAACAATGAATCTTGATGCAGTATCCTTAGCACTTGCTCAAATATCATTTACAATCAAAACTTTGTCAAAAAGTAACTTCAAATGTTCCGTTGCTGAAATATCAAATGTAAATTAGAAGAAGAAACAAACTATTTCTTTGTTGTAACATGCTGCATGTTTATTTATTTATTTTTCTTCTAGCTTATTTCTGAGTATGGGTTTGAAGCTGAACGTCATCTATATCGAACGTTACTCTCTTATATTGATTTACAATCTATTGAAGATAATAATGGAACAGCATTAAGACGTTCGGATAATGTTCATTTAAATTATTTACAACAAGAAATTACATCATTGATATCAAAGCCAAATTTTATAACATTAATATGCTATGCTTTTGATACGGCAATAACACAAAAAGTACTGATCAACAAATAAAAATTAATCATGTTTAAATGAATTTATTTTTAGTCTTTTAAAATTCCATCACTATCAAATGGATTCTTACCATTATTATGTAAATTATTGAAATTGAATCATGTACAAGAACTTCTGTTTGTTCTTGCTTTACAAAATTCAATGCATACTGAAGTTAAAATATTAGTTCATGAGCATATACAAAAACGTTTGCCGGAATTCATCCAAACAATACTTGAATACGGTAATCATAATTTTGATTCTTTTTATTTCTTAACATTATTCTTTTTCAGATCATGCTGCAAAAGAAACAGGTTTAACGGATTTACCTGTGGAAATCATTCATTCACTATTAATACAAATACGACAATACGTTTCAAATGAATCATCTATCGTTCAATCAGAGCAATATGAACAATTGCTCAATTTATTAAGAAAAGGTTTCAAAAATAAATTATTGAATATAAATGATTTCAGTTGTTTCTTTTTTTCTATTTCTTCTAGAATATCCAATCGAACGAATAGGCAGTAATCATTTATTAGTTCTTCTTCCTATACTTTATCCATCGAATATAACATCCAATGATCTCACATCTACACAAATATTATCCGACTCAAGTAATCTTTCAACATCAGTGGTACGGCGAAATGAACGGATTCGAGCTTCATAGAAAAAGAAAACGTATTTTTGTTTTCATTTTCAGTGGCAAATGGATGGAATACTATCGGATGTTATCCTTGAAATGGGTTATGATTTCACATCGTCCATTGAACATTGCCGCAATGCATTAGTTCATTTTGGTCTACAAGAATTGAAGGCATCAACTATTGCACGAATACTTTCGTCCATGATTAAAACACATTCAGGTCTTACGGAAAATACATCGATTTATGTAAGTATAAAAGCAAAAGAAATTTTGCACCTGAATCGAATTCTTTTTTCTATTAATTGTGAATAGTCAAGATACATTCTTTATTTCAGAACTAGACACAATATTTGTATTCTTATTACTGTGCTTCAACTAAGATGTTATAGATCGAATCTTTCTATTTCTCATTACCATATAAGAATTGAAATAAAGAAGTGCTTTACGATCTTAGAGATTGATTGAAAAATCAGAGGGAACATGTTCAACTCTATCGAACGATTATTTCATGGGACTGACTAAATTTTTGAGAATCGACTATACTGATTTTGAATATGAGCATGATATATACTTTGACGTTGTGAAAGTTTCATGCCTTCGAAGAACTTGTTCTCTTCCTGAAAGTACGAATCTCCAAAATTACTCATATCAGAAGAACGAAGCAAAACGACTATTTTAATTTTAATTCAATATTGCTAAAGGCAAAATGAATTTTTTTTGCACTGAAATCTCAAAATGTTTCTTCTCTTCATAATAGACCCAAAATAGTGTCATTTCATAAATAGTTCCCTTGTCAGTAAAAATGAAACTATTTGATTACTCGATATAACTCAATGAATACATATCACATTGATCGAAATGAAAATGAATATATAAGCTTTCATAGAGGAATAACGGCACTATACAGATGTAAAAGAAAAATTCAAAAATAAATGTTGATTTTACAAGATTCTACAAGATTGGTGAGAACCTAGTCAGATGTTCTATTTCAAATAAGATGTCGTCTCTAGATACTAGAGAAATTGTACGAGTTTGAATTCACGAAATTCTATTTCCATCGAATTTAGGATTCAAATGGTATCGAAATGATAACAAACAATGAAAAGAATTCATCTCAAACATGGAATGTAGATACATTTGTAATAGCAATCAATGATTTGGTATGATGACAAAACACGAAAAGTCACTTCTTTGTTTTTCAACTAGAATACTCTTTACAGGTGCCAACTGTTAATTGGAAGGATGTTGTAAAAGAATTTGATCACACCGGATTTCTAGTACGTGATCGACAAGCTCTTATTTTACTTGTGACAGCACTTCGTCGCGCATTACCAACTGAACAATATATTGATTTACTCTATGGCCGTTGGAATAATGTCGAAGGACAAGTTCGAAATTGAAAAAGAACCTATTTAATTTTTAGAAAACACATGGAATCTTTTCTTTTTTTAATACTGTATAGTTATCATGGCTTGCACAAGCAATTCGTTATCCGGATGTATTTTGTTTTGGTGATCATCCAGCTCATCCTGTTTTAATTGATTGTCTTAAACATCCACTTGAAGATACAAAAGAGACATGGACATGGTAGATGACAAGATTCATTTTATTCGAAAATCTTTCGTTTTGTTTACTAATTAGGCGTTCGTTAAATTTAATCGAATGTTTATTACGTATTGCTGATACAGGGCTATATCCAATTGTACTTGAAATCTTTAAGCATGGAATACAACGTTCTGGTGAATTGATTTTTCTCGGTTTATTACAACTTCATGTAAGATACTTGAAAATGTTTTGTTAACTATTGAAAACTATACGATGATAGTCACTTTCCTATGGGTCGTAGTTAAAATGCTGACTTGTCGTGCATACAAATCGAATGATTTTAATACGAGCTCAATCTAAACACTCTGTGTGATGAGTAACGACAAGCTTGTGCTATGCTATTACTCTCTTGATGTCAAACGTACGCTAATTGAACCACACACATAATCTACATGATCACAAATATAAAATCCCTACATCAATGTGAATATTGTGATCAACATTAGTCGTGTTACTCTGATAATATTTTTTTCGGTAAGTTTAGAAGTATACAATATTCGAGTCCGAACTAGAACTACTATCAAGCGATAATATAATTTCAGTTGATTAGTATTCAACTCGGTAAGCAGATATTCGTTTTCTTTTTCTAACTACGAATACGATAAACAGTAGATAGCACTTCGTGATTCAAAGTATCGATCGCGAGGAAATTTAATAGTTTAAAAAAAGACTGAGTTCAATGAAGTTTTGATGAATTCAATTATAATATTATAGCATCGATTTAAGTACAAGAATTTGAAATTAGCTGAAATGTATGAAATAATTGTTTAATAGTAAACACTTAGTTTACTACACGAGTTCTATACCATCAAAATAGATTCAAACGAAAAACGAACTCATGAGAAACATTTTGACTAGTCTGTTATTTTAATTTTTAATGAGCGCGAATAGTTAAGCAAAGGGTATATAACGAATGTATATCATGTTATTATGGTAGTCTGAAGAATTGCAATCACGTTGTTTTTCACTGTTTTTCTATATGTTTTTTATATCTCTGTTTTCTTGACGAGATTCAGAGAATATTCAAGATAAAAGCCCGCTTCTCTCTCGTCTAATCATAACGATTGAGAATAATATAGATGATTGTAGATCATGAATTATCAAAATCATTTATTGAAAACATGATCGGTACGGAAAGAATTTTCTCGGTGATGAAATCTACTTTCAGGTCATTGATCAAAGGATAAACGTCCTTGGATAGAAACATCGTGACACTTTTCTTATACGAAGGTGGTTCACAAACCATCTAAGTACTCGTTTCTACTTCGTTGAATAGATTTGCAATTCATAGCACGCATACTTTAGTCAATGAAAGAATGTTCGGCAAAAGATTGAGTACAATATCGCAACATTTTTCGAGAAATTTCATTCAAATCTTCATCTCGAAGACCTTGATTGAACACAATCGGATCCCATCGACTGAGATGCAACCTTGAATTAAAAATAGAATAAATATAGGGTCTTTGTTCAAAAATTTGTTAATTAACTACAAAAGGACGGGTATTAGTTGACTAAAACAGTAGTACTATGTGGAAAATTGACATACATCATCACTTCTAAAATATATATAACGAAAAAAAAAGATACTATCGAGTGATGGGCTTAGTAAAGAGTTTTATTCTCTACATAATAAGTTTACTTTTGAAGTTTTTGCACGGTTGATTACATCGCAAACACAAGGCGTTAAAGCACTGATTCATTTTATATGTGCCATCTGTTATCATTCAACAAAGAATCTATATACTCGAAACAATTACTATGCTCGTCTGGTTTTGTTGTGGAGATATCCAGCTGTTATTTTATATGGATTTTATCGGCATTGCCTTGTGGATAGAATAATTTTCTTTTCTTTTTGCCTATCAAGGCTAGGTCGACACTGATATGTTAATAAAAAAAAATCTTTGACTACCTCGATTAGAATCTATGATATTAAACGTCAAGATCGTTTCTTTATTCATAGAGAACTAATTATCTTTACAAGCACACAGCATGAAAAACTTGGAAACTTTATGGTTCAACAAAAATATACGACTAACATCGAATGTATTTTACAATACGTACACGTTTTGTCAGAATGAGAATCATTGTCACTTTTGTGCACATTGACCTATTCCTAGGCGGAATTCATTGTTTTTTTTCGATTGTCGATTATAAAGATTGCAAATTTTCAAACATTATTGCGAAATCAATACAAGTTTCAATGAGTCACATCATTTCCCGATGATTATCGTCATTAGAACGATGAACTCGTTGAGTTTTATTATTTTTTTACAACAAGCGTTTTGTCTAGTGATGCATAAACACCTATAACGATTTGTTCAACTGCGTACGGTTGAATTTATATTTTACTGTTACTAAGTTTTCATTCGTAATAACTCTTTCGAATATTTGTATTTACGTTTTGAATATAATTTAGACTGTTTGGACAACATTGAAACAAGAATTATTACAATTAATTATTCCGACTTTTCTTGCTAATAGCCAAAATGCAAATCCACTTCTGAATTACATGTGGAATTCACAAGTAAGATGCTAGAATGTAAAATGGAGAAATAATACGTTTATATTTGTTTTCATTTTCAAGCATCATACAACAGTATTACGTACAACATTATTAACAGCGTTAGCTGATTGGTACAATCGTTCGAACGACAATGAGCAACAGCAACGTCTCAGTCGTGTTCTTGAAATCGTACAAGATCTAAAAGCTTTACCTACATTACTTGCAGCCCAACCGATAACATTTATTCTTGATCTAGCTTGTTTAGCATCACGTCGTGGTTATTTAAAATTAGATAAATGGTTATCTGATAAACTACGTGAGCATCAAGTAAGAAAATCTCTCGTTAGTAATTTTGTTTTCGTTGACTTTATTTTTATTTTCATAGGATTTATTTATTCAAACAACAGTGCAATATTTACGTAAAAAAGCTCCGCAATTATTACAGTTGCCGTCAAAAGATGATACAAATTATAAACAAATAGCTAACGTTGAAACTATAAATATACTTTTAACTGTTCTACAATTAGCATTGCCAACAATAGCAAATCATGAATTCATCCAAGAAATTCAAACAATGATATCAACAGCGAAAATTCTTAATAATTTAACTTCAGCTAGATCGGAAACATTGCATAGTACGTTAACACATCCCTTCACACCATCGCCGACCAATGGACTTTCACTATCAAATCAACTTCGGCCCTTACAAAGTAAACCATATATATATATTTACATACGTATTTCAAGTTGTCGCTTTTTACAGAGTGCAAACTAACATCCATAATAGAGGATGAATATATATATATATATATATAGAAATAAAGAGCTAGAAGCAGAACGAGAATAAAACAAGGCGGTCGAGAAGAACAAAAGAAAAGAAAAAATAGAGATTCGTCGAAACATCTACCATTATAAAAATAGGATTTTTTTTTTGACAAAATCATGCGTTAGTCTTATTTGTTCATCATTATTGAGGGTCTATATATTTCTTCGTCTATGACATAATGGAAGGGAAAATTCAGTAAAGACTAAGAAATGAATTCATCTATAAGAAATAAAATTCATTTGTTTGTTTAGTCAATGTCCTATTTTGAATTGTCTTCTGTTTAAGGTTTAACTAGTAATGAATTATCAATAATGAATGAAATATCAGATGTTGATGTTTATTTTAAACGTTTATATTCGAAAACAACGAATCCACCACCAATATCGGTCGATGAGTTTCTTGATATAATGACAAAATGTAAAGATTCAAATGTACAACGAGAACGAGTAAGTAATAAACAATAAACAATAAACATTTATTTATTTATTTATTTTTCTAATAGGAAGTTTTTCAAAATGGTATAAGAAATTTATTTGAAGAATATAAATTCTATCCTCAATATCCTGAAAGAGAATTACTTTTAACAGCACAATTATTTGGTGGCTTTTTTGAACGTGGTCTATTTCAAAATCAAGCACTAATTGCAGCATTTCGTGTTATACTGGAAGGTTTCAAAAAACCGAGTGGAACTAATCTTTGGAATTTCTCTGTGACAGCATTGAATCGATGTAAATCAAGGTAGGATATGAAAAGAACAATTCAGTCGTGTCTATTATTCGTAAAAAATAAATAATATATTCGATATCTCAAAGTTTTGTAGGCAACTGTAGATACCGTGAACATGTAACACGCACCGCACTGCAGCGGTGAATGTAGGAGAATTTTTTTAATATGTAGAATATTACTATACACATTCGTAAACTAAGCTTATAGAAATCTTCAAGCGCTTTTCTTTTTGAATATGTGAAAGCGATCCGTTTCAGTCGTAATTTATCGATCATTTCGATTAAGCAAATTAAATTCGATCTCGATACAACAGACTAAATTATCATCAGAGCATTGAGATATGCAAATATGGATTAAATCAATATGCATGATATGAAAGAGAAATTACATAACTACGTTATTGGTCAAGTAAACGGGCAGATGTTTTGTCACTTGTAATAGTGGTAAAACTAGTAATAACACCTTCTTGTGACCATACTATTATTCTAATAGTTAGAGAAAAACAAAAGAATACAACTATGTTTCGTTCAGTTGTTTTCCGATAAAATCGATGTGAGCATTGTTTTATTGACCTTGACGAAAAGGTGCAAGAGAAAAAAGAATAAATAATACTTCAAACGTTATTATTTGTCTTGGCTGGTGTTTATATGATTTACGATTGAAGAATTCTCTACTTGGAGTAGTCCATACTGAGCAATCACAAGGAAAATCTATGCGAAAGCGTATTTTTTCATTGAAGGATTAAAATATCAATTCTATTACACGGATCATAAAGTAGCTATTGAATTTTTTCTTAATCAAGTGACTAACTGACAGTTAATTTTCTATGTCATTCATGTATCACAGCACTAGATGAGATTTCGATTTTCAAATATAAAACATCTATCGAACCTCATACTCTAGACAGAGGCGTCATATCCCCTTCCATGTTATAATTTGTCTCTAGAGGTTATTATTATTCTTCTTGATGATGGTGGCTACACACAGTTAAAATTATCTTTAGAATTCGTGAGCAATCACCTTTACTTCAAGCATTACGAAATCTACCAACCTATTCGGAAATTCCATCTGCAATAACTGATTATCTTGATTTTAATTCGAATCGAACAATAAGTCAATCATTCGATCCATTACGTACATTAACACCAACACCAAATCTACCGACACAACCCGTTGCTACTAGTCCACATTCACATATATTCTCGAGAATGAATAGTGGAGCATCGATGACAACGAATCAACCACAATTTAATCCTATTGGAAAAGAAAATTCTGCACAGAAAGGCGTACGTTCTAATTAATTGACAACACATAGGCAAAGCATAACATTTTTTTTCACATTTCTAGCCCTCATTAACACAAAATGCAAATATTCGTACGTTAATTAATGATCCAAGTTATAATCTTGTACGAATCAAGCAACCGCCAGAACATATCAATGATAAAATTGCATTTACATTTAATAATTTATCACTATCGAATCTTTCTCAAAAGGTTTTCTATTTCACTTTTTAAATCTTCACTAAGAAATTATCTTTGCTTCGTCTTGCTATTGTAGGCACAAGAAATAAAAGAGTTATTAAATAATGATGAACAATTATGGAAATGGGTTGCACAATATTTAGTTATAAAACGTGTTTCATTAGAACATAATTTTCATTCATTATATGCTGGCTTTCTTAATACACTTAATATTGGTATTCTTTTCGATACAGTTTTAAGTGAAACACATCGAAATATAAAAGTACGTACGACGAAAAAAATCATTTCGTTTTTTCTCCATTGAACATAAGTACATTTATTGAACGATGAAATTCTTCTACTTAGATTCTCCTATTAAGTGATAAACAAATGAATAATATTCCTGATCGATCATTGCTGAAAAATCTTGGCCATTGGCTTGGTTTGATAACAATTGGAAGAAATAAACCGATACTTGCAACAGTTCGTATAGAAAAACACAAACATAGATTTTATTTTATATGATGTTAGAAGAGATTACATCTATAATGAAAAAGGACTTTATTCAAATATGTTATACTCTTCTTGTAAAAAAAACAGACAAACTCGAATCAATGCTGAGAAAAAATAGAAAAAGATTCTATTGTTTTCTCATCTTTGCTTAGTTTTAGTGGTTGAGTATGATGCATGAATGCTTCTAATACTTACATCCAACATTTTCGAGTTTTGAGGATTGATACGAACTTACTATATTCTTTAACTAAATTCATAACATCGTAAAATTCAAATGTTTATAAATGATATCATCATCTGCGAAGATGAGTTTATTGACACAGACCATAACTTTTAATTATACTACTATTATTTTCTTTTCGTAGGATTTACAAATCAAATCTCTAGTTATTGAAGCATATCATATGGGTCCACAAGAATTATTATATGTAGTACCATTCGTTGCAAAAATTTTAGAATCATGTGCAAAAAGCAAAGTAAAAGAAGATGAATATAGTATATACATATATATATATATATATATTTCTTAATGTATTCGTTTATGAATAAACAGATATTTCAACAACCAAATCCATGGCTAATGGGTATTATGTCTGTTCTTGCTGAAATGCATGGCTCACAAGATTTTAAATTAAATTTAAAATTTGAAATCGAAGTTCTTTGTAAACAATTAGAAATTCAGTTGAATGTAAGTTATATTTCATTACACTTCATTTAGATAATTGTTGTAAAATAGACTAAGGATGAATATCGGACATATTTCTATAGCAATGCTAACGTCATAGAAAAAAGAATGTGGCATGCGAACAACAACTATTATTCTCAGCTAAATTCATATCAACATGGGACGAAACTAATATGATCTTCAGCATCACCTCAAAGGTTTTTTTCTACTCTGAGATCTCCCTTATAGTAAAATAAAGAATGTGGAATGTAAATGTAAAGTAAATATGTTACAAACTTGAGTATCAGTGTGTTCGTAGCGGTGGCCGGTAATAATGATCGGATTGAAGAGCTTCTAGATTCACATAGGACAAACCAATAAAAATGCATGGTACCTGACGGAAAAACTTTTTCCAAAAGCTGCTTGCTTAATTTTCAAATCAGGACTCGATGAATTTCGGATAGGGCTCGATAAACTTCAATCATTATGATGATAATACTACTTGTTCTTTATTTCGGTACTGTATCTATTTTCTTTCCCCACAACGTAATAATATTTATATGTATATATACACAGTTATAACAAGTACGGATATCACAATATGAAAGACAATAATAGAACGAAATAGAAATTTCCAACATAAACGAAAGGAAAAGAAAAATCATATGTATGCACTACCCCGACTTACATTTATGCGATCAACTTTCTTTTATCATGTGTGAATTTCCGGTTCCCAGGTCGATTCAATGCATTTTTCATTAGATTCCTCAGCAATACCACACAGGTATTATTTCGGTAAGGAAAAACATTGCTCATGTTGATTGCATGTCATCTTGATAAACTCGAACTTTTATGCTGATTCCGAATACAATATTAGTTTCGTATCATACGTGATATTTATCATGAGATTCATTTTGGGAAAGTTTTATTTATAAGATAAATCTCATGGCATGCATGAGAGAAGGGATGAACTGAAACCATGAGCCAATAGATACAAGACAAAGAAAAAGCAAAGCAATAGTCGAAAAAATCCTATTTGTAATTTACGACAAATATATTAAGACGAGAGAAGATCGATGAGTTCGATGTTTATTTTTTAAAATAGAATTTATTTTTTTATTCTTGACATTTAATCTACGCCCTATATCAGACTTGTGTACCAATGAATTTCATTTTCTAGGAACTTCCAATTCATCAGATATTAGTTAATAAAGAATATTTTGATAAAATTGAAAAACAATTATCAAATTCTACTTCTCAAATTTCATCAATACCACCGGTTATTCCAACACCTCAACCATCAATTGCAATGACAGCACCAACAACAACACCGGTAGTTACAACACAAGCATTAGTAGCACCATCGGCTGTAGTCTCAGGATCAACGATAACAAGTATATCAGAGCCACAATTTCGTCTGTCCGATTTTAAACCGTCTACATTTCAATCATTAAGTTCTATGCTTAAAATTAGTTCCAATACAGCACTTTTTCGTCTTCATCCACAACTTAAAACACATACATATACACCTATTGAACAAGCGATTAATGATAGTTTTCAAACTGTTCAACGTTCACTTAAAGTTGCTACATCAGCAGCAGAAACAATAGCACGAAAAGATTTTCTTTTAAATCCCGATGAACAACAATTGCGTACGTCAGCACGTAATATGGTTGCCTATTTAAGTAGTGGTCTTGTTCTTATAACGGCACGTTCAACATTACAAGAACAAATTCAATCATGTATTCGATCTCATTTTTGTTCGGTACTCGGCATACCAACATCATCAACAATGAATGCAAATGAACAAACAACAAATGATATGATTCAACAAGCAGCAACTGAAATAGCAACATCAAATATTGAACTATGTTGTTGTCTTTTACAACGCATAACAATTAGTCGTGCAATACAAATCATTGATCAACGTTTATTAACTGATATTGAATTAAGACAACGTTGTAGAGCCGAAGGACGACAATTACCCATGGGAAATAATCTTAATGAAGAACGTTTACCTGAACAAATACGTTTACACCATGGACCTTTCTCACCACATCAATTAGGAATCTATGAAGACTTCGTTCATTATATTCCTGGTTTTAAGCCAAACGATAGTGAAAAACGAGATTTAACAACGGTAATTAACTTTAATTAACACATAAAGCATCTCTTCGTTAGTCATGCAGCAAAAACGATTTATCTAATAAGAAATTATCTTGAGAACGATTGATTCTTTTTGTCTATGTAAACTTCGCAGAGCATTACTCAAATTGTTTCGATACATATGTCGATATCAATGATGTTTGTAAAAAATCAGTTCGTATGTATGTTCTAGTCATCATCGTCGTGCAAAGATCTTCTATCATGGAAATTTCCTTGCCGATCAATCGATTGGAGAATCTCATGTTTGAATATTTCTTGACCTTATTATTTGCTCAATATTAGTCATGAACATGTGTGAATCGATCAGTTATGATCTTCTGGTATACTTCAACTTTCCTACTCGCGATATATCAGTCTTTGAGTAAGGTCTACGATGATCCATAAATGGATCAACGCAGTATTAACTATAAGACAGGAATCGTGTCGATTTGTACAGGAAAATAAACACCAAACAAAGTTCTGCACATTCTAGCTAGTATTTTTGTCACAAGTTAGCGCCACTTATCCATTGTTCGCAATGAACTTGATTTCTAGACCGACCGTCTTATGGTCCTGTTCATGTATACCAATCGATTTTACATGTTGAATGTGAACCGATATTGGATTTAGACGAGTGGTGATTGACAATATTGAAAACGAAAAGTTCCGGTTATTTTTTTTCGTCAGAATTGAGCCCGTACAGTCGATGGTTAGCTTGAAAAATGCATTGTGTAACCCATGATCATCACCGAACATACAAAAAATATTTGATTTCCATTGTCAAGTTTCCGTTGGCTTCGCATCTATTTTAGCCATAAGTATCGAAAGATTTCATGTCAACTACGCACTAACGGAGCTCAGTTTCCTTTCAACTTTGTCTGAATATTGCCTAAATGGTTGTACATGTTGTACTTCAATTTCCACGTACATTCTATGTATATTCTTGAAATGATTCTTTTCTACTGTCAAAATGACTATTATTTGAAAAGAAAAATTCTTAAATTTTGTTTAGATGGACGAAACTGTTCCATCAGTATGGGATCGTTTAATATCAGAAATCGATCAAACAATTCAAAGTCAACGCAATCAATTGTTTACAACATCACTTCAACGTTTATTAGAATGTGTTAATAATCTTCGAGCAAATCTACAAAGTCAAACATCAACAACAGCACCACAAGTTGCATTAACAAATTTATTGAATGTTATACTTTTCAATTATCTTGAACATTTTACAATTCAATCTCAAATACAAGATAATGACGGTTTCGAACGTTTTAAAACGATTCATATGAATGTATTGAAATTACTTGTTGAAATACGTTTACCAATAACGTTCATCAGTAAACAATTAACTAAATCATGGTTAGATTGTGCAAATGACTTGAAATTCAATATATTTGCTGTTCATCATTTAATACGTACTCGCCTATTGGATATTCGACAAATTGATTTACAAATGTCTCAATTAATTGACTCAGGAAATAATGCAGCACTTCATTTTGCCGTCAATTTTCTTCGTAATTGTGTCATTGAACAACCATGCTGCTTCGATAATGATATTCCATTGATGCTTGATTCTCTTCATCGTATATCACTAATTGGTAAACAACCAGCTGAAGCTGTTCGTGATCTACTTGAAATTATACGTTTAAATTATACATCATTAAGTGATTCAAATGAAAATAAAATTGATAAATTAGCTATTATATCATTATCCGTTATCAATAACGGAATGAAATATTTATCAATCGATGATATTGAAACTGTAACGATTGTCAATAAAGCAAAAATTATTCTAACCGAATGGGTTACTCTAACAATGACACAAACAAATCGAGTGGGTCAACAACAATCTTTTCAAGATTTTTTTACTCAGGTTAGATTAAATTTAGAATCCAAGTTTCCATAGGTTACTGACTAAAAATGAAACGATTGTTTGCAAAATTTGGATCAAAATATCCGGGATATCAAATTGTGAAGAGTCATTTCGTTCTATTTTCGATGAAACATCTTGTCTATGTTTCATTAGAATTTGTAACTTATGAAAAAAGTTTTCCAGCTAGCTTCGATCTTTTGACTCTAGATAGATTTCAGTGAGGTTACAAATTTCATAGAAAGATTCATGACCATGACTTATTAATCAAGGCATATGATGAATTTAGTGAATTGAAAAACAAGTCGTTTGCTTTTGACTTATCACAGATATCAAATTCACATGTAAACTCGACATCTAGAGAAAAGAAGAATTGGTATTTGCTGAAATTTTCATGGTATGCTAACGACGATTGGAACCATCCATAGGTGAAGTATCGTAATTTGAGTTTCCAATAAAAGTCAACGAGATAATCCGGAAATTCGCTAAATTGATTACAACTCTTGTTTTGCGTGTCATGACCATAGATCTTTCAAGGATTTTCTTAACCTCTATGAAATCTATTTAAAACCAAAAGGTGTTTAAAAATCCAAGCAGCATTCGGATTGAATTTTTATATTCGAACTAGTTGATTACTGAGTTAATTAATCCTCGTACTTTCAAGATACGGATTCTAATCTTTAAATTTTGTTTCTTTCTTGTTTCAAAAATACTCGTAAATATTATTACTGAATTTGATTATTTAGATGACTGTGCAAGGAATATTTCGTTCGGATGATACAATTGCAAAATTTCTTCGTACAACAATTCAATTATGTATTAATAATGTCTATGATGTCGTACAACAAGGCTCATCATCAACACAATCACAGCATCCTCAATATGCTCGTTGTCACCAAGGCATTGACTCTCTTTGTCGATTCTTATATTTATTAACCGTTCATACATCTGATAATAATAATTTTGGTGCACGTATGCATTTAGTCAATTGTATACTTGGTTTATTAGCCACACTATGTTATTTGGATCACGAAGAACGAGGCGATCAATTTCATCCACTTGCATATCAAAGAATTATTTTGAATCTATTTCAAGAATCAACAAATGCTGCTCCATCCAATGTTACTAGGTGAGAAACAGCTAAAAGAAATCCTTTTTTTTGCATATTCATCGATCTTTATGTATATATCAAAGATACTTAGTTTGACAGTCTGATTTATTGATCTCGTGTCGAAAGACAATCGTATGAGTATGGCGGGATGACTACGCACCGTGACAACTGGTCACAATGTTCATTGTTTAAATAGAACGATCAGAATCATAGTCAATAGAAGTTTTAGGAATGAGAAAAACTGAGATCTTATTTATGTACGGCATGATAACAGTCATATTCATCTCGCACACATAACTTGGTTCCTATGAAAAGTTACATCTCATTTTAATACGAAGATAGACATATTGGTTTCATTTGGCGCTGTGTAAATTTAATGAAATCTAACTTACAATGATCAATAGAGAAAAACTATAAGCATTGCTCCTCATTGAAATGATTATCAACTTGAAGTAGTATTCAAAATTCATACTACTATTGAAATATGGAAGTTTCACCTATCAACATATTTGACAGATTGCGCTAACAAGCTGTTTTCGATGGTTTTCAAGTAGTAATCCTGCCGATTTACTAGTGGATTATTATATTATGTTTTCCGATCAACATATGATTTTAAAAGTGTTTAAAAACTCATCAGATAAAGACTATCATTTTTTTTCAATAGCAATAATACTGAGTTATCGATTGTTAACATGAAAATCTTATGAAAAGAATATATCAAATGAAAAAGTAAACATATGCTCTTTAGGCGGATACATATGGTTCTGTGAGAAATTCATTTTCAATCTATGATGCAAAATAAATTCATATCAGTTTTTTCCCTTTAGAATGTAGACAATCGGTAGATTAGAATACAATGAGATAGACTAGTATTTTCTGTGTTATTATGGAAGAAGTTATTTCGTGAAAATACAAGAATGAATGAATGCTCTTTTTCTTAGTCTAATTTTGTTTTACAATATTTTCTCATGACCTAACAGATAACGAAAGATCGTTTGTCTTCAATTAACTGCCTAATCATGGGAGGAATAAAAGTTATGCTTTAATTTTCTTTTTGATGTAGCATTGGAATTGAATATTGTAGAGATTTCATCGTTTGTTTTTGTTACTATTAGACTTCACCATCTATGCCGTGTAAAGTTCGGATTAGAAGAGTAAAAATAAGAGTGGCCAGATCAAATGAAAGCTTTTCCAAGTATAAAAAAATAATTGCCGAATCGTTTTTCAATGATATTCATCTGTATATTTTTTTTCACTTTCTAACAAAATAAATCTCTGCGAGATTCTATCACAGTGCTGCATCAAATACAAAATCAATGCAGAGCTTTTACTTGACCCATTAGTATCTTTTGTTCAGTACTATCACCAGTTACCAATGTATATATGAAATTGATTATAGTAAACTGGATAAAAGTATCTCGTATTTTTGATCCGATATGTGTTGAAATGTAAAAATATTCTTTTAGCAACTACGATCGATTTTTCTAACAATGTATTCTATTTCTAGTTCAACATCCACTGGCGATAATGCTTCATCGAATGACCAAGTTATGTATTATATCTATTTGGCATTTACGAATTGTTTACATCTTTTACGTCCTCAACGTGTAACCGGCTTTGCTTTTGCTTGGCTTGAAATAGTTGCCCATCGAACATTAATGTCACGTTTCTTATTGCATGGTGGTCGATTTTATCGTCAAATTCAAAATATGTATTCATTACTTCTGGTTGATGCGTTACGTCTTGTTGCTCCATTTATACGTTCCGGTGAAAATACTCAATCATTTCAAGTCTATTATAAAGGTATATTAAAAACATTCATGTTGTTATTACATGATTTTCCAGAATTTCTATGTGAACATTATTATGAATTTTGTGATTCATTACCATTGATATCACATCAATTACGTAATATTATTTTATCATCCTTTCCAAAACATATACGTTGTCCTGATCCATTAAAAGTAAACATCAAAATTGATATGCTCAATGATATATCAACAACACCAACAATATCATATAGTTATTCATCAAATATTCAACCAGGAAAATTCAAAATAAATCTTGATTCATATTTACGTACACGTTCACCAGTTACATTCTTATCTGAACTACGTTCATATTTACAACAAGGTGCCGATCCAGGTTCACACTATAATATAAGAATGTTGAATGCACTTGTTTTATATGTTGCTACACAAGCATTATCAACAATAAACAATAAACAACCATTGATGTCATCTATAACACATACAGCTCATATGGATATATTTCAAAATCTAGCTGTAGATTTAGATACAGAAGGACGTTATTTATTTTTAAATGCTATGGCCAATCATTTAAGATATCCAAATACACATACGCATTATTTTAGTTATACGATTTTATATTTATTTGCTGAAGCCAATTCGGAAGCTTTGCAAGAACAAATTGTTCGGTAAGAAATCATGAGAAACGAAATATTCTATTGAACTTCTGATTGTTCTAGAGTTTTACTTGAACGACTTGTAGCAAATCGTCCACATCCGTGGGGATTATTAGTTACATTTCTTGAACTTGTACGAAATCCAAATTTAAAATTATGGTCAAGAGAATTTATGAGTATTTCACCAGATGTTAAACGGTAAGATAGTTTTTTATTTGCACAGTCGATACGTTTTCTTTTTCTGTCGACTAAAGAAACAGATTGATTTTCTATTCAAAACGGGCCAAAGTATTCGATTATTCGAACGAATTTAATATAGACTAAAGTTTTATGAAACTGTTGAGAAAAAGACAATGATTAACATTTGAAAACCGATTTCCTATATCTTTTCAGAATACTTATAAACAAAATACTGTGCGCAATAAGCTAGTCACCGAATAGAAAAATTTGAAGTAACTAATGAATTCTATTTGATGAATTTTATCGGAATCATCTAAGATTCAGTGGAATACATCCGAGCTGCGCATAGACAAATCTTTTGAAATAAAGTTCGATGTATTAGATAATTTTTCATGATATTGACTTTTCTTTTAGTTTATTGGCAACACTTACTCATGGCTTTCCACAATTTCCATCTTCACCTATGACGACACAACAACCAGCGATTGTTAAACCCTAGTCAAAAAACATAACAACAACAACAACACTATCTGTCTTAATTTATAGAACGTATTTCAAACTTGAACATTATTTCATTATAAGTCATTATGCATATATGTGAATTTTCAATGATATCAAAAGCGAAAGAAAACACAATATTCTGATTTGAGTGAATTTTTTTCTCATATTTTTCCCGCCTCTATTTGTTTGTTTTTCTTATACATTCATTCTTATTACTCTAGACGAAATTTTTTGACTAGTATTTATATTTAAAAAAAGCAAATATCTCTTCGTTGAGCATGAAATATTGTATTTCATCGTTCTCTATCTATATATTTTTTTTCTGTTGGATACGCCCAACGTTGTGAATAGATAAAGATAATAGGATGTTTTTTTTCTTTCTTGATAAATGTTCGGTGTATTCAGCACGAAAAAAACTGCCATTGTTTATATTCCTCCTAAAGTTCGTGGGTTCTCTCTTTTTTGTTGTACGTGTGTGTGTGTGTGTGATCTTTCTTGAGAAAAAAAAACTAAACTGAAAAACAACATAATGGTATGACATATATCGGCTAAATAAAATTTTTAACTAAAGAAAAGAGTATATGGATATAGCCTGGTTGACTGTTTAATTCAACATTGAGATACTATGGTAAATAGGGCGTTGTTTTGTATTATATATGAATTTTAATCAAACGTTGATTGAAACGTATTAATTTGATGATAGTAGTACACTACAAGTGTATATATCGATTAAAAAAATGCAATGAGTAACACTTTGATAGTGTCGATGAATTAAGTACTAGATTGGCATCTGAATGGACCTATATTTCGATTGTTTTGCCTTATTTTATGTAAGATCTGCTCAACGCCAATGCTGAGATTTTTTGCTGTATTGATGTTGTTTTTTTAACAAATGAAAGGTAAAATATTCTAATAAAAAGGCTGGATGATACCGACGCTAAGAGATGTACGAAAAAAATTAGGTCTCTGTCTCTGTCTCTCTCTCAGTTTATGCATATTTCATGGGGAGAAAAGAGAAGTTCGAAATTCTCTTTTTAATCTCGATTCCCACTATATTCGGGATCGATTAAATCTGGTTTTCATCCTCAATCGAAACTTATCGCAAAATACAGATCCAATGATTGATGATCACTCTTTATTTCAAGCACTTGGCAATGATTGTTAAATACGATAGTTTCTTCATTCGACAGAGACTGTTAGCTTTCTAGGAAACTGATGACTTTGTCATTTTGGTGGAAAATCCCAATCTTGGGTGAATTTCAACAGATTACTACTTATTCAATAGTTGATCTGGAACCAAGATATAATGACGATCCTCAATTATTTTATTAGAGATATTAACACTAGTGAGTATTAGTTAGTAAATGAAAGTTTGCTTAACTAGACTCATCCAAAGACATTGATTATTCAACTTGATTATTTGAACGCTTTTCATACTAAAATTATCTCTCTGAAAGATTATTTCGCCCCTGATTGGGGGCACAATATCAAACGTTATTATACTGTCACAATGGTGTTCGTGAGTAGGCTTGAATCTTTTGTATTGTACCATAATATGAAATATCGTCTTGAAATACAAAGTTAATAGTTTTCTAGAATGTTGTATTGTCAATCGAATGATATCATGACAACATTTAGACACCATGGCCTACTGTTTGAATAACTAAAAATAAACAACACTGATCGATCGATTTCAAAGAAGGAATTCTGTTCTTAAAAAAAGTGGAAGCACATGCCAATGATGAAAACATTGGAAATTGATAAACATAGTCAGTATGTATTCGATTATACTTATGGATGTCTTGATTCATACAGATGGAAGATTCTCTACGTCATCAATCAAATTTCTTATGAATGACTCTACTGAGATCTTTACTGAAAGATATTTTCTCTACTGTATTGAAAATTCAATTGAATGATTGCAATCGATACTGATCATCTTTGAAATATCAAACGTTGACCTATTATTCATTGAAGTATGATATTTTTTTTTCTCATACTAATTGAAGTACCTTGTCTACTACGTCGCGTAAAGCTGTGACCATTTACAAGAAAGAATATATATGTGTTGATCAGCTTCTATTAAAATTATTCAGGAATGTCACGAGACAAATTGACGATGAAAAATAAACAGTGTCAAGTAAATATATTTTCTTTTAAATCTTGATAAAACTTAGAAAGAAGTTATAATTGAAATGGGATATTTTTGTCACACTTGAAGTTTCGATAGCTGACTATCTTTCACCCTGGGGGAAAAAACAACCGAGTAATGAGTAGCTGTTTAGTTACTTCCTTTCTGTATCACTCTGTTTATCCGTTTCTATTTAAGGCCCCCCCCCCCTCAAAAGTCTATTTCCGTCAAAGAAAGTCCAAATCGGCTGAAATTTTCAGGATTTGTTAGGACTAAGTCGGGTAGTCTACGATAAAAATTTCAGCCCGAAATATGCAAGTTTAAGGAAGTTATAAGGTGAACACTGATTAAAAATGACCCATTTTCCATCCTAGTTATTTTGCCTTCAACTATGTTTTTTCGAAAAAATTTTTTTACCATTCGATAGAGCATGTAAAGACGCAGGGCATCTCGTGCTCCGATTTTTGAAAAAGCGTTTTTTTATGTCAAAAAAAGATCGCCTACAAAATTCACTTGCAGTTTTTTGGCCTTTTTTCACGGAGTTTGAGTTGTGGAAACGTTTTTGGGCATAAAAAAAGCTTTTTCAAGAATCGGAGCACGAGATGCCCTGCGTATTTGCATGTTCTATCGAATGGTAAAAAAATTTTTTTGAAAAAACATAGTTGAAGGCAAAATAACTAGGATGGAAAATGGAAAAACATGATTTTCAGAGAAACATAAAAACATTATTTCAATAATTTTTTGCTGTTTTTTTAAATTTTCTCAATTTTCACGCGGTTTTTGAGGATTTGACCAATCTCGTCATGCGTAACTTTTAATTCTGCACACGCTGAGCGCTTAATTAATTATTAATTAATTAATCAGTAATTAGAAATCGAAGACCTAATTTTTAAAAAAAAAACCGTTTTTGACATAGAGGACCTCTCAAAGATCACTAAAAATTTCGGTCAAAAAATCGTGTTTGGAAAAAAAACTATAGTGATTCTGAAAGAGCAGAACATGGGCTATCACCCCATGGTGTTATCTTAATTTTCATTTTCTCGACGAATATCGACTTTTTTTGAGGGGGGGGGGGCCTTAAATAAGTAGGTTGTGCATGAGTACCTTTTAGAAATCATAACATTATTTTATTCATTATTATATTTTTATTTACCACATTTTCGGTTCATATAAGTTTCTTACGTTGTTAAACTTGATCGCTTATATAAACACGCTCTTTACATTCAGATCTATTGCTTCACGAATACAATCTAATCGATTTCAACAAAGAACAACACAATGTTTGCAGCACCATGGTATTGTGATAGTTGTGGGCGACACAACAGTTCTGTTCGATTTCAATGTGAACAATGCCGAGGATTCAATACGTATGATTTATGCGAACAGTGCATTGGGAAAGCACAATACGTGCATCCAAATCACTCCTTCAAATTAGTACCACAAACTGTCATCGGCATGCCGATCGTGAATACAATGTGGCCATACTATAATTCATGGATACCATCTTATACTGCATTACAAAAACCAAGTTGGAAAGTCACCTATGAATTTAATTAAACCTTGATCAATTTTTAGAATAAATTCATTTTACTTTTCTTAATAAACACGAGTCAAAGAATCCTATGAAATTCGATAAAATCAAAAACTTTCAACTAATCAATTGACATAACTAAGTTTTCCTTCTCCTAGCGAAACTATCCTTGCTATGTTATTAGAAAACGACCAGAACATTTTCATGGTATTCCAATCTTAAATCATTACTATCAGAAACAATGAGAGGATAATTAGACAAGAATGATGAATGGACTATCTATGTTCTCATCAGTTGAGAAACATATTTGCAATCCATAATACAATGTAGAAATGTTATCCTATGTTAAATTTATGGTTTTCTATCTAGAATGTCAGATATCAAGTAAAAACTAAGAATGCTGGTGGAAAATCGATGCAGTACAGTACGTATCTTGACGAACACGATCTCAATTAGTGTTGAAGTTATTCATTTAATCTGTAGATATTTGTTAGCACTAGTTCATATTAATTGTAGATCTATTAAAAATGAAAATATTTCTATCAGAGACTTCTTGCACTTGACTTATGATTTCTCGTCGACTGTTTGGCACTAATTCATAAAATGCTTTTAGGCATTATCAGTAACTAACTACGTACAACAACAATAAACATGTGAGGTTTCCTATTCTACGCATTGCATCTAATATCAGTAGGAAATATAAACTGTAGAGTTTAGAATGAATCTATGAAAATGAAATTATAGCATGAGACGAATCAGAGAGATATTAATATTAATCATTTGCTTATAAAACAACAAAATCAAAAGGCAGACGGTTTAGAATATAATGATGACTATGTGCAATTCATCATACAATGTGAATATGATATATTCTGTATCATGATTCTATTTTTCCATCTCAACAACGTATGCTGAAATGATTATTTCAAAAAGGAAAGAAAATAAGATATCACATGACGAATGTTTTACGTTCTGGCTTGTGTCATACAGCAAATGTAAAAGAGACATTAGTTTTTGTAATGTAATTACTTATTTGTGTTTGCTCTCGGTAGGCGAAATTTCAAAATTCTTCTTTGATACATTCATGTAAGAATATAAAAAATTAGTAAAACAGCCCCTGAATGGACTAGAAATTAAGATTCATTGAATATAGAGGAGTCTTCATTACATTTGTAATGAACGAACGATGAATGTACATGAATCGGCGAAACATAGAATAAAGGAATAAAATTAAACTGAATATCTTCCGAATAACAACCGGTTGAGTTTCCACTTACACCACAGGGAAACACTACAAAATCAATCATAAATTCTAATGAATCTCATCAAGCATGTGACTAAATCCGAATTTTGTTAAAAAGAAACGTCAATATAAGATGCGGGTAAAGCAAAATTACAGCACTTCTAATTTGTGGCTTAAACGTAAATCATTCGATTTTTTTTCAAGTTAATCCCGAATATCTACTTACTTTTTCGATTTGACAAAATCTTCACCGAGAAAAGTGCAAAAATCTAAGAGGTTGTAAAAATCAGCAAAAAGATTCCTGGTTGGAAAAATTAAGTTTATTTTTCTCCTGTTCCACTTTTAGTTCTCACAAATTCGATTTGCAAATTCCTCGTAGAAAAATGAGTGTAGATATGCTATTTAGAGCTTTATCGGATGTTACATGTTCAATCTGAAAAAATGAGCTTTCAATATCACTCTGATTTCATACCAGTTCATTTTGCAAACCGATCTAGTTTTTTTTTGCTGATAGATAGAGCTTCCATTCATACGTCATTCGAAGCACCATTCGACGAGCTGCAAGAATATCGCTCGTGCGTTTTAAATATCTTTTCTCTATGCTGAGAAAACCTATTTTTCCCATGGCAGTTACTAAATTCTTGAAAAATGAGGTCGTTTTTTTCAGTTTTTAACTACAAATGATTTGTCTCGAAGTCAAATAGACATCATATTCGGAATCNGATTCCGAATATGATGTCTATTTGACTTCGAGACAAATCATTTGTAGTTAAAAACTGAAAAAAACGACCTCATTTTTCAAGAATTTAGTAACTGCCATGGGAAAAATAGGTTTTCTCAGCATAGAGAAATGATATTTAAAACGCACGAGCGATATTCTTGTAGCTCGTCGAATGGCGCTTCGAATGACATATGAATGGAAGCTCTATCTACCAGCAAAAAAAAAAACTAGATAGGTTTGCAAAATGAACTGATATGAAATCAGAGTGATATTGAAAGCTCATTTTTCTACAAAGAATTTGAAAATCGAATTTGTGAGAACTAAAAGTGGAACAGGAGAAAAATTAATTTCATTTTTGCAAACAGGAATCTTTTTGCTGATTTTTACACCCTCTTAGATTTTTGCACTTTTCTCGGTGAAGATTTTGTCAAATCGAAAAAGTAAGTAGATATTCGGGATTAACTTGAAAAAAAATCGAATGATTTACGTTTAAGCCACAAATTAGAAGTGCTGTAATTTTGCTTTACCCGCACCTTATGTAATTAGTAATTCGGTTTGAATATTTTTCTATCTTACTTTTATGTCTGTATATATATTCGATGATATCGTTAAAAAGAAAATTCTGCGTAAGGCTTGGTATGTAAGTTATCTGTTCATTTATTATATTGATTAAAAATCATAAAATTCTCTCGTCATGGTAGTTTAATAGAAGATATATAAAGGTATACTGACAACATTGCATACATTTATGAATTTGTTCATTGAATAATGTTCGCATTTATTAGGACATTTAGGTGTGAATCATAAAATTGCTTTCATTAAAAAAATTCAATCGGTGATTAATTAAATATGGCAAGATGCCATCGACTACTGAAGTTGTTTGAATGGAATTCTCTAATCTATAAGTCATGATGTTTTCTGATCATTGACTTTACTCATATCAAAACATAAGTTTTCTTACCGAGAACAAAATTCATTCGACTAATATATAATCCGTTGAATCGATTCAATTTAATAGAAAGCCAATGCAATATTATAAATGAGACTAGACAATTTTGAATACTTTTTTCCAATTTTAGGATGTCATTGTATATTTTAAAGAGAATGACGTATTTTTATTGAGCATCATGTTACAATAGTACTAATATCAAAAGATCTAGTATTTAATGACTAGATAATTAAAAATGTCTAGTTTTCGATTTTTCGAAATATTATATGGTGAGTATTTTTCATAGGGACAAGTATGATGCGATCAAATACATGTTTTCTTCGGTCAATAGAATAGCACTGTTGATTTCAATGCCTAGTGAAATAATCATTTAACAATAGCTGATATTGAAAACAATGTGATTCATCTATCATACACGTATCGGGAAGAAAACTTTTCTTCTGAGTACGTTGATAGTTGCATAACGATTAAATTAGAAACTATTGCTCAATAGTCAAAAGGACATCTACTTAGTAGTGAATGAATAACTAACTAATATTCGACTCGATTCAATCAGAATTTTCATATGATGATTTTTCAGAGTCGTTTATCTAGTAGTATTTGTGTTTTAGTCAATAGATTCGTTCCTTTTCTAAAAGTCTTGTTTGAAATGTTGACCTTCATTAAGCTATACTATAGCGTGAGTAAAGCTGATAGGTACGATGCTAGAACAGTTGCATCAAAATACATATTGTCTTTTTCATTTTACCTGTATTACGATTTAAGATTATTTATTTTGTAATGAAACAACAGTACTGTACAGTTTTTATGCTTGACTCAACAGAAGACAGCTTCTTGTTAATCTTTAAATTAAGCATGATAACAAGAAAAAATATGTCAACATATGAAATTAAATTTAATCAATATAAAATACATCTGAGTACAACACATCGAAGTAATTTTCTTTTCAATACCAATATGAAATATTTTGCAAGTACATAGTTCACTGACGGAAGAAATTCTTGATCATACATAATTGAATTTGATATCAACTTTTCTTTAGTTCTATTAGAATATGAATGCTCTACTGGTAAGAGAACCAATTTTTTCGCATAATTCATTAATGTATCATCATTGTATGCCGTACGAATTAGTGCATTTTTTGCGAAATCTTCAACATAATCGGCGATAAAAAAATCTTGGCTTGATATTTGAGCATGCCAAATTTTTTTCTCGTTTTTAGATCTCAATAAAAAATCATGAAAGAATTTCCTTTTCAGCCATATTTATTGAAGTGAGAAGAAAAAAGTGATACATTGTTGAATAATCAAATAAAGACACTATTATAAATATATATTAATTGATTTGTTCATCTAAGCGTTTCGCTTCATCAAAATATACACGAGCTTTATTATCACATTTGGATGCAACCAATTGTTTTCCTTCCTCCCAAAACAACTCTATTAGATCTTTCTTTAGCTGTTTATACAGATCTTCTTCAAAATTGAATATTCCTTTAAGTTTGGGTTCTTCGGCCAATGCTTTCTTGGATCTATCAATATCAATTGTATAAACGTAGACAATGTGTAATGCTTCATTTTCTGATACAAGTGGCAATAGTTGTCGAGCAAATTTTCCTGACATGATGGCAATGAGTTTCACATCGGGATATTCGTTTAAATATCTTATGAATCGGTCCCCGCAATCAAAAAAGTGCCATTTTGAAATGAGTGGGGTGATACTTTGACAAAAGGATTTCAGTTGTACATGTTGACCATTTTCACAAATATGACCATCGAGCCAACAAGCTTCAAGTTTATCTCGTAATACTGGTGTTGTGTCCATGTTTACTATGCTAGGAAGCGCTTCGGTTGATGATGTCATGCTCTCCTGTAAGCAAGCGAAGAAAAGGATGAAAAGAGTGCGCACATGTCTAACTTATAAGTTTATTTTGTAACAATATGATTCATTCTTGTGTAGTCACTATGGAAATTGGAAAGAAGTCGAACGAAGATTGAATTTTTGAAGCAGAATAATCATTGATGAATGTTGAATTATACACTCAGAAAAAAAGCATTCAATAATTTCGACTAGTAGTGATAGACATTTCGAAAAAAATCTCAGAATTTTAATATATCGAGATTGAGATTTCAATAGGGACTCAATTTTTTTCAAAATGTACAAACTGCCAAGCAAATTTCTCATTTTAACTCGTTTTGCATGTGCCAATAGATAAAGACCTTCCAAAAGTAATTTTATCAGACTAGAGATTTTGATTTATTCGACTGAAAAGCTTTCGTTTACTTTTTAAAAATTGTATGAAGAACTAGAACTTGAATATATATCAACAGAATCAATAAACATATTTTCAATGAACTAAAATTCTAACGAATAGCTTTAAGAATATATCGATTCTAAGTGAAATATTGATCATAGAATACTTACGATAAACTACAGGCAGTTTATTCACTAGTTTAAATGAGAAAATGATTGTGATAGCATAAATTTCTATGACTTATCTATCATTATATTGGAAAGTTCTTACCTAAAAAGACATAGGTGACTCATGGAAATTACAAGGTAAAGACAACAAAGTTGGAAATTACCAGTATAAGCCAAAAACAGTTGGAGAAAAAATTTCATGACTCAATATTTGACAAAAGTAAAAATCCGTCTGAAAACAAAACAGATGCCACTATTGATGATTTTTCTATCCATGAAGTGAAATAAGAGTATTATTTAGACAAAACATGAATGAAACTTGTTGCCAATGTGTCTCATCCTCACCGGTTGAGAATATGTTCATCTCATCGCAATTAATGATCGTATCGATATCTATTACTTTTTATGTAGGAAAGTTCCTACCTCTGTATAATTACAGAAAAGACTTATCTGTATGAAGAAAAGTACTATTCCGCAATGATGCAAATTACATATTCTAATAATCATCTTTGTCTCATCAAATGCCAGTCGGAATTCAGTTTGAGTTGTGGTCAATATTTTCATAGTGTACTATTTCATACAATGAAAATTAGATGCTGCTATTTTCAATAAGATGTAATTAAAGACTTATTGTTTATGACTATACAAAATGTTCGAGACTGTCGAGAAATTCAGAAAAAATGTTTTTGATCTCGATTTCATCGAACTACACCTAACAATCAGAATGAAAAACCGTAACGTCTCAGATACTTGATGAAAACCGAACTAGAATATCTGTCTTAGAAAATAGAACTTAGAAACGTTCCCACTACAACATGGACCCCGATGCAAAAAGAAAAATGCCCATGGTCCACTAGAGTATAATAAACAACAAGATTGAAATCGAGTATAATCAACAATGATACCCCTCCGATTGTAAGATCGAAGGTCTGATATTCCGTCTCAGTTAAACTATAGTGCATCACATTTGAGTACGTCGTCCAACTCGGAGTAGGAATTGGTATTTTTCAACTTTGATTAATTTCATGAATTTCGTTAGAGAAAAGAGTGAAAGAAATGTGATAGTGTAAACAGACATGTCTGTGCATGGTACTGATGGCACAACTAGTATGCATATGGATGTTGTTATCCACCATTATTTATTCTAATTTCTATTGAGAAATCATCATGTTTTTGAAATTTTTTTCAAGGAATTTAAACTTTGTAGAATTGGAATTGAAACAGAGTTGAAATAGAGCTAGATTTTGGTTTTATATATATGGAGTTGGAGTTGAAGATGGCAGAGTTCCCCTTCTCTGATAATCATATTGTTTTTTGTATGGTTGTCCTTCACAGTTGAAAGTAAGAGGGGATGAAATCGACATGATATCATGTAGTCTGTCTACTTCATACAAGTGCATACCCAAACAAATAGTCTTGAGTGTGCAGCATCTAAGTTGTTTTTAACTGTTCAGTCGTTAGGATGGTATTCATGCGTGTTTTCTTCATCGATGTCCATCTGCATTTCTTGATTTTTCAATGATTAGAAAAAGTTCAGCAGTCACATGCATTATAGTATTTCACTCATGTTCGAACGATGGTGTAAATCAATGGCATATGTGAAACTATTCATAGTAATAACATCCAAAATCAGTCAGATAAATACATTGGAAGAGGCAGCTCGTCTTCAGATTTTTCAGAAACCACATGAAATTTGTTTTCCTACTAACAAAGCGGATGTAATCGGTAATACGTAATATTTTTTTAGGGAAAATGATTTTTTAGATTTTCGAATGTAAAGCATGCAACTAAATCAACCTAGAGTGAAGATCTCGAACAAGACTGTAACGATGCTAAAGTATCCGTAATTTATAAATATGATTGTTCTCTGCCTTCTCAGTTGATAGTTTACTAATACCGAAATCTAACTTTCTTTGCTCAAATTGATCCTATATATTTATTTAATTTCTTTTTGAAAGAGTAAGTATCGTTAAGAGCTACCATGTAGCCTTATTTTCAAATAAATGTCTTCTCCTTTCTTAATTAAAAAGAAAGAATTTAAAGACACAGATTCTGTCATAAAATGTTCTTTGAAACCAAAAAACAAAATTGAATCGATTCGAACCAATCTTAAACTGATTTTTACAAAAAAAAGAGAGTGACGACAAACGATCGATTGAACTATTACCTCTTTTTTAAATTGTGTTACTGTGCTCAATACAAACGATGTTTGATCTTTTTTTTAACATACTTGATTTAATCTTCGTATGCTATTGTATTTTCACTTTTCAACAATAAGACTGATTTTATTCAGAACGATCGGTCACGGATATGCGCTGTAATTCTTTAATTCATTGTGTTTTTCTCACTTTAGTATACCTCACAGAGTAGCCGTGTAGACACCTATGATCAGCAACTGTATATTATTGTCTTAGCAGTTGGTCTTTATCATATCATCTTTGGTCATATCGATCAGCTTTTCTATGTGCATGTTCTTTTAAGATACTAAATTCTATTTGTTATCTTCATAATTCGTGAAATGATTGCTCAATTTCTTACTCATGAATTTATCATAAATAGAGTTATACAGTTATTTCAAATCGAAGCAAGTCTGTATGAGATGCATGCTGAAAGACAATCAGAAGAGATTTTGCTTGAAATGTGTTGAAATTTCTTGAATCATCTGCTTATGAAACTGAAAAAAAGTATAATTTCAATAAAAAAAATCTATCACAAAGAAAAAAGTAGAAAAGAAATAAATTTGTATTCGATGAATCCGTCATTCTTAATGGTTGGAACCTTAAAGTAGTAATGGACGAATGTTTGAAAATTCGTCAGAAGTACTGAGCAGAGCCCCATAGTAATTTATAACTGTTCGATTCACTTTCTGTTTCGAATAAAACCTACAATCTCAGTATATAGAATGATCTGTTCTGTCGATGAGATAATTCAGTTATTTTATTTTGGCCGATTTCTTCTTCAAAATTTTCAGTATCCATCTGACGATTTCATGTCATTGCAAATTACCTCATTTGAGATGAAGTTCAAATACGAATAGGTTTATCATCTGTTTTCTGGTGTCGTCTCATACGAAGTAAACAGTTTTTATAAAAAATTATATCCAAAAGAAAGAATAAAACTGATAAATAACTTTAAAAAATCTATTAGAATATATGTACAAGCAAGGTTTTCGAAATCAATTGATACAAGCCTTACTCTATTTACAAAAATATTAGGGTAGTGTGATATCAATGTTCGATTGAGTTGTTTTCATTTTCATTTTCTTCTTCATTATTGAATATTTGTATGATTATCTAAATTTAGAAACGATTTAAACCATGGTGGATAGTATTGATCATCCTTTTCACATCCAGACAAATAAACTGTATCATGAATAACGTCACCGGCGGCAAGATAACCTGCCCACCATCCGAAGGTTCCACCAGTGATGATTGAATGTTGACACAATGAAAGTGTTATTAAATCTTCACGCATAGAAAATGATCGAGGAGTAAGAAAAACATTGGATCGACGACGAAAGACATTTTTACAATAATATCTATCATCACTAGCTACTATAAATATTGCATTAGGATAACGTCGTGTGTAATTCTCAATGGATCTGTATAAATATTCATCACTTGACGAAAAATTTAATGAAACAAAATCTGAACGACGTACATGAATTCCAATCCATGTTGTCCAGTTCGATTCGGCTAACTGTTGTTTAAATGATTGATGACTTTCTAATACAAAGTGAGGTTTGAAATTAAATTTTTCTTTGTAAATTTGAGTGAAAAATTCCGAAATCGTCTCTATCAATGATTGTTGTGCAACGAAGATTCGATTTCTCAATTCATCACGAAACATATCAAAATGTAAGTAGGATTGCCAATGACCTTTTAGTTCGACTATAGATCCTGGCGATATCGCATTCGGACGTATTATATCAGATATATACTGACAGCCAACGTCTCTGGTAAGTTTTATCATGTGATAATGAATATTTTTCCACATGGGTATGAATTTCACAGGTGGTAAGAGAACATCTTGAAGATCGAAAGTAAAAACAGTTCGTATTTCTTCTACCATCGATAGGGGAAAAAACAAATGGCAAGAATGGAGACGAGAAAGAGCATAAGCAGAAGCAACGGTAAACAATCGATTACCAAAACGACCTAGTCTAACACGTACGGTTATAACACAACGTATCGAAAGAGGCTTGAGTAGAATCATATTATTTTTTTGAATATTAGTTAATGCTTTATTTGTTGTTGTATACAATCGATTTTCGTTTATAGTACTACTCGAGTTTAATGTATGCTGATAGTACCATGAATAAATATTTATGAACAAGAAAATACCAACAAAAACTAATGTTTTGTATAATAATCGAAATTTTATTTTGATAGATCTAGATCGCGTGAACATTTTAATTGAGCTAATAGCTTCACGAATAACTTAGTTTGTAACCAAATATTTTTTATCTTAATTCATTTCCTACATAGATTGACAAACATTTTCTAGAATAGGAAAGACAGTTTTTTTTGTACACTAAAACATACCTGTCATTTTTTTAACACCTGGTCATAAATACAAAATTCACAGTACAGTTTAGTATGTTTGACTAACGACGTACTACTACTACTCTCTCTCTCTCTCTATGCTTATTATGTAATAATATTGCATATTTTCAAGCCAGAAACACGAAATATAAGCAAGAAAGAAACGCATGAATGAATGTCTATCTATGTGTATTTTTAATTAGCATCGATGACGTGCACATTTCTGCTCGATTCGATATGGTATAAATATATTTCTATTAGACTCTATTAAAACACCGGCATAAAAATGTGACGAATTTGATTTTACAAATTTAGACTTTTACGAAATTTGCTAACGACTCTGTGATCTAGTTATGATACGTTACGTTATTAATAAACCCCGTTTTTTTGGAAGAAAAAAAGGAAGACTTTTAATCGGCTTCGATCAGTATTGATTATTAAACTGGATACTACCTTGCGTATAAGTAACGATAGTAGCGAACAACCTGTTGCATTGTTGACAGTGTCATTTCACTAATTAAAGACATTGCAAAATATATGTTTTATGATGCAATCTTTCGATTTTACATATTCATACGTACATCATAAACAATGGTGTAGGGTAAAAGTTCTTCCTCTGATCGAAATCTAAAATTTTATCTTGCGTTTGTGCTGAATATATGTCCCCATTTCAAGTAAGTCAACTACACTTAGAAGCATATGGAGAAAACCTCTCTAGTATGAACACCGTTGGGACTGATAAAATGTGCTGATTATCAGGAGGCTTTGAAAATTTCTTTGCTCAAACAATGAAAATCATTCATATTTGCTTTTCGATAACATAAGATGAGCTTTTTCTTCGTTTCAATGATATTTATTTCTTCTTAAAACAACCTTTTTACGACGAAAACTAATCTCGCCAAACTAATTATCAATAGTACTTCGAATAGAAATCTTTAAGTCAAGATAAATATCTGTAAGTTTGGATTCAATTTAATTTATAGCTTGATGAAGTTGAACATGATCCGTAAGAGCAAATAAACGGACTCACTGAAACATTTGAATTAACCCACTAATAGTTGACGAAGTTTCCTCATTATCTTGTTCTCCTTCTTCATCTTCAAATTTACCTGTTTGATTATGATCATCAATGAAGCGATGCAACTAACCATTTGTGCAATGCGATGAAATGTTTCACTAATGGCTATTGTGACAGTCTAAAAATTGTTTTTTTCTTCTTAATACAAGTGACTCGTCTATCTCGCCTTTATGTCTATGTCGTACTTTGTCGTTTATTACAGTGCAATATGTGTAACAGTATTTGTTTCTAGTTCTTCAAGTGAGTGGTAGAACACACGGGGCTCATATTATGTAGGTTGCTTTAACTCATCGGACTGAAAAAAGCATTCACTGTTCAGTATACGGAGCTGCTCGTCAACAGAGGTTTTACTGTAGTGTTTTTTCTAAATTGAATGTTAGGCATTAAAATGAAAATTCATTTTTTTCCAATTAATACACGTTCTCTACTCAGTTACTGTTTGAATCATATATGAATTAGTTTGATTGTTGATTCATGTTATTTCGATTCTCAGAAAATAATATTACTGTTATAAGCATGATGTGTCGACCTTGTGAAGTAGATTGATTCGATAAAGTACAATGAGAAACTAAAGTTGAAAAATATCGTTTTCTAGTAGTATGTAATTTTATGTTCAGATTTGAACATGTTTATTGTTTTGATTCTCTGTTTATAAGTTATCAAGATGCGAATCATGAATTTTCAATGTGTGTATACAGTTATAATAGAAAAGAAAGAAAAACAACAGCAATTACAAACCAGATATCAATACTCAAATTCAAACGGCATTTAATGCATGAAATCTATTAGAAGGACGATATTTCTTTAAAGTGAACTGATGAAGATGTTTGTTTTGTACTATCAATGGCCAATGTGAACGACAACATTGAAATGAAATAGGTGGAAGCTCAATGGCTGTAAAACAAGAAAGTACTAGTGATGCCCTGCTTTCAACAATCAAGAAAAGAAAACTGTTGAAGTTTTTCTTCGTAATATTACAGATACCGAAGACAAATGCTTCTCCTGTTTCAAAATAAAGACAATTTTAACATGTATTATTTAATTCGATTGAACCATCACAAATTCTTCTGAATTCCACAAGATTTTTTTAGTGTATTTATTTCCCATGTTGTACGAAAATATCAAGTGTTTAAATAATTTCGTATACTATAGTACGAGATAAAACGACTTACCAGCTTTTCTTCTTGCCATTAAAGAAACACAAAGTTCACTGGCTGTTACTACTGTTCATTTCTTTTCTGTTCTAGTGTGCACACCAATAACCGAGTATAGACATGAAGATTACATTTTCACGTTACAGCATCAACTATGGATCTAAATATTTGAAGGTGACAGCAACTATTTGTTCATTTCGTTTTCTATTTGTCGATGGTCAATACGCCCTGAATGACATAAAAATCATTTTCAGACGAATTAGAATTCAACACAGGTTCAACTTATCGAATCCGAACCCGATCTAGGAAATTAAATTCAGTTGTTTTTCTTACATGAGTCACTATTTTATTCTGTAGTTTGCAAAAACAGACTATGCAGATCTGTAATCTTAAGAAAAAATAAGCATTACAATCTTATATAGGGTTACCAATGATGTTTTCCTTCGAGGGACAGCATTAAGATTTCCTCTAGTAATAACAGCAAATTTTACACAAATTTAAAATTCGTCTAAAATGAGACTTATCGGTAATAATTGTAAGCCTTGTGACAAATTTTCAGTATCGAATCTAGGAAGCTTCTAGAATCTTACGCTTTATCGGCATAGAAAATTATTTTCATGAGGTGCTTCTAATTGCATCTGATTTAAAATGCTCATCATCACAAAGTAGAAGACATCTAATTTGATAATATCGCAAGAATAATAATAAAAATGAAGTTAAAAGAATGCTATCAAAGATGGAGCATAATCATAATCATGACGGACCTTCCACAAAAAATGCATGCCAGTCGTTTTGATCAACGCGGAAAATAATTGAGTTATTTGAAACTCTTTCATGTTCTTATGCATCTCAGCTTGATGAACTTACTGATAGAAAAATAAGTTAGATACATTTAGACTAAAAACTGAATAATAAAAATCAAACCTATATACATTTTAACATATAGTACATGTAGAACGATTGCATCAAAGTGTATAATTACTATTTTTATGCGCTCGTACTTTTCCGTCTATCATGTACCATGGTGGATAATAATATTCACGTCTTTCACAACCAGATGGATATACTTTATCATGAATGACTTGACCATTAGCTAGATAGCCAGTCCACCATCCAAATGTTCCACCAGTTAGGATTGAATTTTGGCACAGAGAGAGTGCTATTAAATCATCGTCTTCAGAAAATGATTGTGGTGTAATAAAAACGTTCGATCTGTTGCGAAATAATTTTTGACAGTATCGTTTATCATCACTGGCGACTAGAAAATAAACATCCGAATAATGTACCGTGTAGTAGTCGATGGCAGCGAATAAATATTCGTCACTCGAAGAAAAACGTAATTTAACGAAATCCGATCGACGTACATGAATGCCAACCCATGTTGTCCAATTCAATTGTGCTATTTGGTTTTTCAATGATTGATGATTTTCGAATGAAAACTGAGGTTTAGAATTAAATTTGTTTTGATAAATATCAATAAATAAATTTGAAATTTTCTCAAGTGCAGATCGTTTTCCAGAAAAAATACGTTCTCGAATTTCATTATTATATTTTTCAAAATGTAAGTATGATTGCCAGTAACCCTTCAATTCGAATATGGACCCATGTGAAATTGCATTCGGACGTGTTAAATCAGGAATGTATTGACAAACAACATTCATAGTTATTTTCTTCGTTGGTTGAGAAGTATTGTGCAAGGTTGAGTTGAAGATTCTTGTTGAAATACGGTAAGGAGAAAGATTCAAAGTGAATACATTACTCATTTCTTTGATAATATCCGGTGTTAAATATAAATGACAAGAATGTAGACGAGCAATACCATAAGCACTAGCAATCATGAACATTCGATTACCAAGACGACCAGATTTTTCTTTCACGTAAACAATGCATTGAATGCTTTGTTGATCCGAAGGCAATACAATAAATGAATCATTTAAAATGAAGAAACTAGTCTGTATGAAAAATTTGACTTTCACAATATAGAGAGTAGCAAGAATGATACTAGCAGCCATAAATAACATTCGAATTGAATTGTGCTTTGATGATCGAAAAATGTGGTGACTCATAAAACTTGATTTTTGAATTTAACTACATAAAATCAATTGAATCAGTTTCAATCATTAAAATGATTACGAATATTTTACAGCAGAAGTCCGTGCTATTTATAAATAAAATGTCATGTATGTTAGCAGATGCTTTCATTTTCTGCATTCTTTTTACAATCTATTGTATTTGATAAAGTCCTTTCCCTTTTTAACAGATTTGTATTTCTGACTAACTCATAAATACGGTAAGTTCCCGACCATACGTGTCAGTTTTCAGTCAACATTGTTAAATTTATGACATGGGCAGCAATATGAGAAATAAAGAAAAAATCAAATATTTAACAGAATCATGGTCTAGCCCTTGCGCGACTTTTTATTTTGCTAATTTTCATCTTATGATGTGTCATAAAACATTCCACAAAGTAGGATTAAAACACTTTGGTATATATTATGATTTCAACATGTTTCATGTTGAAACAACTAACTTAATAAAACTTCGACAAAACAAAGGGAAATTCTAAAGCATTTTAAAACTTCTTCTACTACAATTGAGTTTCATAAGTTTTTCAGTAGTTGAAGTTATTGTCAACTATCAACGGCTTTTCTTTTATTGAGACCATGGAATTTCATTGTAATTATGTATAACTGATTTAACACTCGATATGATCAATCTTCTGTAAATTCATATTCCATACAGCTTTCTTGTTATTCTGAGCTCTTTTAATTAAACATGTATATCATTGAAACACTCTTTGCTTTTTCTGACACATGTCATATTTACATACGATAAATCCTACTCTTTCTTGATGCCGATTTTCTATCATAGATAGATCAGTTGCTTGGTCAACGTTGAAACATACATTAATCTACTAGCTTTTCAGAGATCTATAACACTGAAACCTTTGCATTTAGTTTCATTTTCCTATAAAATAATTTAGTCAAATCTATAATGCTCGTGAAAGTCAAAATTCTTTGCTTAAGTCTGACATTTCATTAGTTCTATTGAAATTATGGAGACTTGGCATTCTTTAAACCGTTTTTTATCAGCCTGTTACAGACTTCTGTGTATTTAGAGGTCAGTTGTCTCAGTTCTATAAATGCATTAACTTATTTTATTTTTCAATGCAGTTTCGTCCTGTGAATTGACTATGTTTTTTTAATATGATCTGCAATAATAGGAACTATATCATTGTAAGTAAAACTAATGAAATATTGATTAAACAAGAAAAATATTGAATCAGACGAATACTATAATTTTGGCTTTAGTATTTTATCAAATAATGAAACTTAACGCCATAGTGATTGTTTCAAGACTAGATAAAAGCCTATTCAGTGTCATATAACTACATCTAGATCATCGCTAGAGATTAGTTTTGCTGTGATTGAGCTCAGTTCTCATAAAAGAATGAATATACCTTCTGTTAAGAAATATTATACTAATAGGCATTTGTTTTTCGAAAAAGCGAGGAACCTAAAAGCTTTAATTTTAATTATAAATTACTTCAATGAAAATGAAGACGACTGACTAGCTTTCCATCTCAAGAATTATAGATGCTATTTAAAACACATAGATTATATTTTGGGAAAATAAAAATCTCTCAATGTTGTGAACGAATCACCGTTTTTCTTATATTCTTTTAAAAAAATATATTTTAGCGGATATTTTTTACTAGACTCAACAGGATTTAGTATTTCGTTCATAAGTTCACGGTATTTTATGTTTGTAACAATATCTAAAGGACTAAATACTCTCTAAAAAACCAACCGAATCCCCACAAAACTCAACCAGTCTATTCGATTTTGTTACAATCTGAAATCCTTAAGCGTTTTCGGAGAAAGTTTTCCGATGTGGTGGAAACCAAAAAGATTACTATTCATCTCACTTCGAATATGCATCGTGGAAACCCAGTAAAGATTTCTGCGATGCGGAGCAGTTCACTTCAGAATACACACGATTTCAAAGTTCTTGTATGTTCTAGAATGTGATGCATGCCATAATTTCCCCATCCTCTCCCCACCACCGCTCATTTCTATATAATGGAACGCATTCTATGAAATTCATTACGGTATTCATGCTATCGTACTATCCATCGATCATTAGGACATCTGACAACAAACAAGAGAAAATATGAGTTATCATACGTAGAGGAATAAAACTTTTACAGACGACTCAATATCGCTTGATCTAAAAGGAAGTTTAAGACAATCATTGTCTTCATATTAATCTGACTTACCTTGTCTATTACTGTATATAATACCTGAAAGAAAAGGAACGAATGGATGTAGTTTTCATTTAAAGTAACTCAAGCTACTTACACGACTCAATATCGTTTGATCTAAAAGAAAATTTAAGATAAACAATTAGTTTGTCTTTATTATTCAAATGGGAATTACTTCCGCTTCGGTTATTGGAAGATCTTCATAGAAGGAAAAGAAACAATGTGCTCTGAGAAATCATAAGTATGCTTGTAGTAACTACTGAAAATTTTGTTCACTTTCCATTTAATATAATCGTGCAGCAATAGAATATGATTTTGTCAGTAGCAAATGATAGTCATCCATTCCCTTATATATTCATTACTCAGAATAGTTGGAAAGTGTAAAGATAACATTTACTGACCTCAGACGATGTGAGTGATTACTGATTTCTAGTGGAAATGGCACATGCAAATAACAATATCTAATTAAATACGTTGAAAGATATACATAAGCAGCTTTCATTGAACTAATAATCTCAACTACTCATTGAGAGCAAAGATCAAAAACAAAATCTGCAGTATCCTACATGTTGTTCTAAAAATGTTCTTCTTCTGATCATGATTTTTTTATAATATAAATAAGAACATTTGTTCCATTTCATATGTACTGTAGAATCTTACAAAGGATTTTGGAAACTAACTTTGTTTTCCATGATGCTTTTTTGAAATTCAAAATGTTCTAAAAACCCTTTCAGATGGCACCTCGGTTTCTTCGAAAAAATTAGTTTCTGACAATACCGAATCGGTTTTTGGAAATACTATTCGGTTGTCGATACCAAGAAATGGATGATTTACAACCATTTAGTTGCGTTCAAATTACTGTTTTCGGAAACCTAAAGAGTATTACGAAATATCCTTCGAGCAGCAGGAGTCCACTGGCGAAGCTAAAACGGTTTGCGAAGCCACGTTGGTTTTCTAGGAAAGAGATTCTTCTTAGAGAGTATAAGTAACAAATAATTCTCGTAGTTCTTCTTCTTGAATTTGTGTGACAATGAAGAAAAGACGATTTCGCGGCGTATCCTCGCCTGATATCATTCAAATTGACAGGTCATTGACACTTCTCAAAGGAGTTATATTTAAATGCTAGAACACCTTATTGTCACGAAAATAAAGCATACACATGGATCACACTCATGCTCGCATTAGAAAAACTGCTCCGGTAACTGTTAATGTATAAGTAGGAATCAATAAGATTTGTATTCACCAAAGATTATTGTCAATGAGCCTTCCAAACTCTATACTCTATATTAATTGCCGTATCTTAATCAGTGAATAGGGGTAACGTTCAAAATTCATTGAGGATATTATACGTACTGATAGAATCGCAATCGGAACAGACTCTGAAAATCAGTCACCATGATATTTTCGAAACCAAATACAATCAATTAGCTGAAAATCTGACTAGCATTAATTAATCATTCTGAAGTCGAACCGAACATGTACGGACGTCTGAGATCTAAAATCTATATGGAGCTAAGTGAATGTTAACGAATTTTAGGGCGTTGTTCAAAAAGAAATATTCACAACTGTACGTTAAATGAGAATACAGACGATGGTTTGATCGCATCGATTTTCCGTACCAAACGTTAATTGGAATAGTTGAATAGTTGAGTTTTAGCGAATAATAAATGGAGTTATGATTAGGGATGACACTTTCCCTTTCCTCTTGCTTTCAGAAAGGAAAGGAAATGAAAGTTTTTGCTTTCCCTCACTTTCCTTTCCGAAAAGAAAGGAAAGGAAAGTTGAAATCTTTCTTTTTGTCAAAAATTTACATGATAAGTGTTAACGATGATAAAGGTCATAAAAGTAATCATTCTAATGTCAACAACACTTATGGATCTTTGTTTCCTTTCTTTCCTCATTATTTTTCACAAATTTGAAGTCACTTTTCTACGATAATTGTCCCATATGAGCTTCGTTCAGGGTTAAACTAATCTTTTTGGTCTTAACGCACTTGGTTCACTGTGGTTAACTCAAGAGTATTCTTCATTCTTTCTGATAACAAGAAAAATATATTGAGGATTGTTTCACCTTAGTTCTAAAATATTCTTTTTGATTTCAGCCAGTAAAAGAAATGGAATACAGATAAGACATTTACTTCCTTTCGGTGTGGGTTGTTTCTGATCAGTTCTTAAACAGAAAACACTGCTAAAAACGTGATCAGACTCACAAAAAGGACAAAAGGTGGGTATTTTTCGCTAATTGTCAGGAACCACGACTTTTAGTTGTACCCCTATGTTTTTTGGTGTTTATCGTTTTGTTGTGTTTAAAAGTGTTTTCGGCAGTGTTGCCTGTTTTGGTTTTATACAATTATGAACTTATCAACTCATTTTTGTAGGGTTTAAACAAGCTTTTATGGGATCATACATGACTAACATAGTATGCAATCAATCTAATTATCCAGTTTCTGAATTCGCCAAGAGAAAACTTTTTAGAGCCAGAGAACGGTGACACATGGGGGATGTGTAATGTCGCTATAAAATAGAATGTGTGGAAGAAATTGAGTAGCTTAGAAATCCAAACATCTATAAATTGTGTTTTTCGCTATTTGAGAGTGGTCGCTTGGCGGTAAGCTATGCATGGTTCAAAAGTTTTGAAGAGTAAGCCGAATGATTTTGTGTTAGAATGTTCTGAAAACCGCCTTCAAAATTAAGAAACTTTCTCGTGCATTCATTGTAAAACTAGCACTGAAATAATCGTGACTCATCAAATTCACACCTAAATAAGCCCATGTTGCTAATGAACGCATTCAAGATGCATTCTTATAGCACACACATGAGAGGAATCAACTGCCACACCCCAAGATCAATAGGTTTTCCATAAATATATAAAATCAATTTTATTCTACAAAAAAAAGCTTTAATTTCCTTATATCTTGCAGGCAAACATCTCACGTACGTAGGCTGACGACTAGATCTCATCCAGTTTTGCCCTCTATCACTCATAACTGTCACAGTGAAAGGCACAAGCAGCCGAAGATCGCCTTCTTTAATAACTTTTCCTTCTATAGACCTTGAATCTCTGGATAAAAAAAGCGAATTTCGATGCGACAATCAGCATGAAAGGCAAGCAGAGTTATCTTAACATCTCAGTTAAGTTTGAAGTGAGAAAGCTCAATCGTTTGGAGCTTACAGAGTCTGAGCTCCGTTACTCAAACAAAAAAAAATGAATGAATCTACTAGAATAGACTTCAAAGTTCAAGGTAACTCAAGTTTGAGGAGATTGTTCTAAACTTTCCTAAGGGAAAAAACTGTTTGCTGAAGTTCCCAACAGAAATCACTTAGGATAATCTCTTTAATATGTGACATTGGTATTGATTAGTGTTCTCCAGAGCCGAATTCTGAGTGAAGAAAACTAGACTGCTAACTGTTTTTTTTCTGGAGTTACTCAACTTCCTATGTAATACTATATCTTAAAAAGAGCAGCAAATGCAATTCATTATAAATCTACGTCACATGTAAATGGATTGAAGGAAGTCCAGAATATAAAGGAATTAGTTTTGTGTATACAATTGTGTTAGTCAACTGCAATGAAATTGCAAAGCTCTCTAGTCAAACATCTTGTGGTATGCGCATGAGGTACTTGAGCTTCATGAGCAAGAATGCCATGTACTAAGAACAAATCTTGAGACAAGACTTACACTCTCACATAAAAGTCAAGAGCTTGATTTTCTTATTTCATCGCTTAAACTTCTTACTCACGCGCTCGAATTCTGGCTCGTCTGTGTGTCATAAACTTGAATGTTGCATATCTTTTCTATTCTGACGTTTTAGTCGTTTCTTCGACATACAGATACTACTAGTCGCCAACTGTCTCAATGCTAAAAGGGGGTAAGAAGCACGAATAAAATTATATATATATATAATGATTGATTTCTATGGCAGTAATAGAAACGACTATTCAGGTGTACTTCGTTACAATGGCATAAATCGAAACCGATAACAATTTTTCCACTGTGACTCATCATGGAAAGACATTTACTTTAGCAAGGTTTTAGTAATTGGATTCTTCTATTGAGGAAAATGTTTTCGGGACAAAATTGATTTTCTGTAAAGTTTGAGCAAAGGCAATTGAGATTGGAGAATCAAAATCCAAAATAAAAAGCTGCTTAAAGCTTCATGTTGAATTTTTTCTAGCTTTGAAAAACATTTTTTTGTAGGACTGAATCAAAAAATAAAATCTATAATTTTATGACATTGATTACAAATTCAGATTTGTGATCCCCGATCATTTTTGGTTGGACTTTGTAGAAAATCAATATTTCCATACAAACACTTTCTTTGTTAAAAGGGTCAAATCGACCGATTCTAGAAGTAAATTTCTTTTTATGTTGAACAGTGGTGAAAGACTCATTATCGGTGAACATCGACAACCGTAGTAACACTTAATATCACTGTTACTTCTCCATTGATTTCTTTGTAAGAAATCACTAAGCGTAAAACACAAACGAAATAATCAAAACCAAATAGTTTGATTTATTAAATAATATCCTAAAGCTATTTGTTCAGACAACAAGAGAAAATGCAGAGCTTAATCTATTATGATGATAAAACAACTCCTTGTCAATCTTTCGGAGAGAGGAATGAATTGTAAAATATTTCATGCTCCTCTTCACCTTAGATAATTAAAGGAACTTCTACAAGCAACATTTCCGCTTGACGTACAAACGAAAAAGAACATATCGAGAAGAAAGAACACTGATGGAAAGACATCTTCAATTTGATATATGTTATATAGTATATTTGTGATAAAATTTCACAACAAGACAAACTTTAATACCCATGGGCAAAGAGAAGTCAACGAGAGTGATTAGCCTCAGACGTCTTACATAGTGAAGAGTATTGTTTCATCTTGCATAGATTTTTTGTTATTATTTTATTCTTATTGGATGTTTCACGAATAATAATGCAGCGGACTTTTATGCGTTCAGCGCGTGAATTACTTTTAATGTACACATTACTCATACAAGCGTCTAAGTGCGTGTTTATGGAAGGAAAGTGATGAGCTATTGACAATTCTTGAAGTCTGTGCAGGTCAAGAGAATGAAAAACTACGTCTTGAATTTTACTAATATATATACAAATTCTCACTAAAAGGAAAAGCATGCGATTGTATTTTATTGCCAAAAAGCAAATCTTTCGTATGTATTGTCATGATTGAATTCGAACTAAGTCCGAAAAAGCTACGAAAAAGAACACATCATAAATCACAGATTATTTTCCAATATAGAAGTGACTATTGTTTGAAAGTACTATCGATCTTCGTTGTCTAGAATTAAGAAATTCTTCTCCTTGATCATTAATCACTTTGACACGATATTTTTAAATTCTAGGTGAATGAATTCGATAGCCGATCCTATGAAATAAGTAGCTAACTAATGAGTATCTCACTCCAAGATCAGTACAAGATTTCATTTGTATTATAGAAATTTCCATGCAATCCGATCAGATTTCTTTTCGAGTTCGATTGTCCTGGAAGATTTAAGCGAGATTACTAATTTATATCGAATGAGGAAATTTTGAATTCCGGAAGAAATCATTGATTTTATCGTTACATTCTGAAATCTCTTTCTTATTCTATTTCACATATACAAACATCTACCTGTGACTACTGTTTATCTGTAGAAAGGGTCATACTTGGATCTATTTTCACAAAATATCTTAAGATAAACTAACATGGGACTTTTTCGCTTCTTTCAAACAGTGAATGATTCATATTTGTTAAACTTGTTTCGATGAAGTGAGTCTAAGTACAGAAGAGCAAAAGAAATTTTCAAATTTTATACGGATGACGAATATAACAAATTCGCAGCTTTG